>JAXBDA010000016.1:0-172744 GCA_036023075.1 Gaultheria prostrata | reverse complement strand
CCCCCTCTCTTATTATATCACACATCTCTCTTCCAAAACATATCCCGCCAACAAACAGGCCATTAGTGCTCATGTTACACGTGTTTTAAACACTAAAAAAGAATTAACTAATAGAATGTGGTTTTTAAAAAGTGAAATGCCAACATCAATTACCTTCCATTGATCATTTCATTCAACAATGTCACTAGTGCATAATATTACTGTAGACTATTGTTATACAATTGCAAGAAATTTCGCAAGGTAGCCCACATATAAAATGGCTTTGTTAGGTTATTATCACTCAATAAAGTGTGTTATGTAGGTTAAATGGGAGAATGTAAGAAATTCCATAACGTGGCTTGGCTATAATCTCCATAAGCCGAGTTCTATTTTGGTTGGCATGTTCTTGACCAAAATCCACATTTACATGTATTCTTCATTATTGAGTTTTACGCTTATTTGTCATTTATTCTAGAGCGTCGATCTAGGTTGTGGAAATGAATCTCAAATATTGTTTTTTGCTTTCGATTAAGTGCAATAATTGTTAGTTAAGCTTTCATTGGTTCGACTCTTGAATGTTTTAGAGCAGGGAATTTTGCTCAAGCGTAATTTTTTTGGTTAAAAAAAAAACTCACATGTTTTACCTACTTTTTTACTGTTCTATAAATATCAACCTATGAGGTTAAGAAAGGGTACCCAACGCAGCAGCCATCTCTAACACTTCTAAACATAAGTGACAGTTAGGGTTTATATATGTATCTTGAAGATTTATGAAGCTCTACGGACTCGTTGTGCTAAAGGATCAACTTCAAGAGGTTTCTACATCAACACAATTAGATTTTTGAGTAAAGTTCTTTCATAGAGTTAAAAGGAAATTTGTTTGGAAGGCTTAAGGGTTCAAGAATTGGCGATCATTCAAAAGTTTGATTAACATGGAATCGGCAATTAGGTCTTAGGATTCATGGTGAGGACACATGATCATCGAGTATGATTAATTGTATTCACACAATGGTTATAGTGCATGATTCATTCCTGTGATTTTTACCCTTATAACAAATTTTCACTTATAGGAGTATGTGTTATTCGGTTGTTTGCTTTCCGTTTGTGTGATTGGTTAAGATAGGATTGTGAGTTGATTAGTAAAATGGCACAAACAGCACAAATCTCTAAACCTAGGCGAGGTAGGGCTTTTCAATGGCCTACATATCACTGTCTAGTTCGTATTTGGGCTGAATAAGAGATACAACCAAATGCCTTTTACGGGCTCATTAAAGGCCTTAGTTAATGAACGAAAAAGGCCCAAAAACAGGCTGGACAAGACGATGGCTAGTTCGTATTGGAGCATCTTTGGGGCACAGCAGGCCCTGCTGTCTCTAGGGTTCACTTGCACGCACCCCTCCCAAAAAAAAACCAACGCAAAACAAACAAGTGCAAAAATTCTTGAATAAAGACAAAAAAAAAAAAAAATTGGTTTATTTTTAGCCAAAGCACCCCTTAATGTAATTACTCAATAATATTTGATGTCCTTTAAATTTTGGCGGTTTAATGTTTTAGATAAAGTCTAAAATATCAACAGTCTCAATCATGAACGAAAAAGGCCCAAAAACAGGCTGGACAAGACCGTTCAGGGACAAGGGTCTTGTCCAGTTTTTTTCTCCATCTAATCCGGTCTAGTTGTGGGCCAATTCCGGGCCCATAGAATGATCGCAATCGATCATTTTCTAGAATTGGTTGGGGAGGTTGCCCAAGTAAAAAATTAGCTTGATTCGATGAAAATAATTTGAAACTTAAAATTGTCTTTTTTGGTTGTACAAATATTTTTTGTTCATGTACCTATCGATGCGATCAAGTTAATTTTTTTATGTGGACAACATACTGAAAGAGCTATACAAAATGAATAATTTTGATCATCGTTCTGGGCCGGAATGAGTCCATGACGGCTCAAAATTAGACCAGACTGGATAGAGAAATAACTAGACAGGACCTTAGTCCACCGTTCAATCTCCCGGAGACGGCCTGAGCCGCCTCTGTATTTTATTTGCGCCACCTCTGCATTTTTATTTTCCTCCCTCTCTAAGAAGTCTCTTTCCGCGTCTCCCTCCACCAACTGCCATTCTTCCATGTTCTTTGACTCTTCATTTCCTCTCTCTCTCTCTCTCTCTCTCGATTCTTCATTGCAGAGCTTCTCTTTCCTTCTCTGTCTCTCATGTCTATGCTAGTAGACTGTTCAAACTGCCGGACGCCGTTACAACTGCCACCAGGAGCTAGATCAATCCGATGCGCCCTATGCCAAGCCATTACTCAAATAGCCGATCCCCGTTCCTTACTGCCTTCTCCTCATTCCACCTCCGGCCTCCACCACCACCACCACGCTCCGCTGCCGCCGGCAGCTTCGTCGCCGTACAACCACGCGCCGATGAGTCAGCCCCCGTCGGTGCACGGCCGCAAGAGAGCCGTGATCTGCGGGATTTCGTATAAGAACTCGCGGCACGAGCTCAAAGGCTGTGTCAACGATGCCAAGTGCATGAAGTACTTGTTGATTAATAGGTTCAAGTTCCCTGAATCGGCGATTATTACTCTAACTGGTAATTTTCGTTCAATCTCTCGCCTCCATTGATCATTTCCCTGATTCTGCTGTACGTATGTTGAATACATGTATTGATGAATCGGTTTCCGGCATGCTCAATCGTTGAGCTGCAAATAAAAACGAAAGACATCAGTGTCTCCGATGGCTAAGTTAAATGATTTGTAGTGAAGGAAGTGGAATGAACTCAAGCACAGGCGATGTTACCGGGGTATTTGTATAGGCGATGTTACCGTGGTGTTTTTATAGCTCTCTTGATCCTTTTAGGAACAGGAGTCCCTGTAGTGTTTGGATTGTTAGTAGCTATCCCCATAGAGATATTCTTATCCCCGTAGAGATGGGAGGCAATTACAAGATGGTTCTTGCACGCCCAGGGCCCCTCTAAGGCAGTTGTTTGGTCACTGTGGTGAACACCTGTGCTTGGCCAAGTATGGTCCAAGCAGATGTATCCCGGAATTAGGGATCCTGTAGTGCGGTGTATGCCAGGCCGAACGGGATGCTGGTCTGTGGTCGGTTCGTCCCTATCATGTACTTAGGCATATTTTATTTTGATCATGTGCGGGTTAGCTGAGAAAGATTAAAATGCTAATTGTTAATTTGTCATAATTTGTGAAATGGTCGCGCTCACGGCTCAACAATTAACATGGTTCGCGCTCTCAACAAATAAATCAGTTTCTTTGTAACTCACCTCGACTAATCCCACCCCTAGGAGACTAATCCTAAAGTCTACCAAAAGGGCACACTGAAAGCTGATCAAGCTCCATGCATTGACTGGTCCCAAAAGAGTTGATAGTTGTTACGACCATAAAAATGTCGAGAAATATAAACCATGTAGCAGTCCAACAAGAACACAAAGTTTTATGTGGTTCCGCCTAAGCAAAATCTTAGATGTACTTCACAGGCAAAGAGCAAGAAAGGATTCACTATGAACAAGAGAAGATTACACAAAGCTAGCTATAGCCGTTGCTCTCAAAGAAGCACCGAACATTCGGGACAAAACTCCAATGATATCCAAAAGGGAACAAAACCCTAGTGGAACCCAAAGAGAAACACAAAATCCTAATAATAAACTGAAGGAACTTCACCCTTGCACTCCTCAATGTCTCATTCTATAGGAGAGCCCAAAAAATAGCCAAACCAACTTAAAACGTGTAAGTTCCGTGTCCACCCATTGGACAGACTTGAGCCCTGTCCCGACAGGAAAAAAAATTTCCGCTGAATTCATACACTTGGGCGTCTGGAAGGATGTGACTCGCATTTAGACGCTCATATGGACTACGGAGAATTCAAGGCATCCAACTCCAACAATTGCACTTGAAGGTTTCTAACATTAGATGTAGAAGGGAGCAAACTCGCGCTTGACCACCAGGCCAATCCCTTGGGTTTCCTGTAGTGAGTTTTTTTTTTTTTTGGAGCACTCGCATAGTGAGTTTACTGTGGAGATTCAAATGATAATTATGACTTGTTAGATGGTCATTGTGGGTGATGCTTTGAATTGATTAGTAAGTCTTTTGTTTGAAACTGAATTTTGCAATTCGATCTTGGTTTGTCCCATTGCTATTAATTGCTTTTTTATTGAGCTTTTCTGCATTATCAGCGCTTTATTAGTTTATCTCATATGCTGTTTGACAACAGTTACGGTTACTTTTTGGCTTTAGATGTTGAAGAATATGTTCATGTGCTATCTGAGTATTAACCCTGGATGCGCAGATGCCTTTGGTTTTCACGTGTAGGTCACTCCCTTTTCCAGTTTATGGCCAATACCTATATAAGTTTGAAAAGAATGATATGTGGATTCATGAATCCTGATTGCAACCATAGTATTAGATATTCAACAGTGTTGCCAAACTATCAATGCCTTAGCAAATTGTCAAACATGAATTTACAGTGCAGTTACCTGTGATCTCAGCCTAAAGTTTGTTCTATAAGGAACCTTCAATTTCCAATTTTGCTGTTTCTTATATATTCCGTCCTTATTTGTTTCATGGTTAAAACTTCTGACCTGAATCCTTTTACGAAAGCTATATTTCAGAAGAAGAAACTGATCCTTATAAGCATCCAACAAAACAGAACATCAGAATGGCAATGTATTGGCTCGTACAAGGTTGTCAGCCAGGAGACTCGCTGGTATTTCATTATTCTGGTCATGGTTCACAGCAAAGGAACTTCAATGGAGATGAGATAGACGGATATGACGAGACACTGTGTCCCCTGGATTTTGAAACACAAGGAATGATTGTCGATGATGAGATTAATGCAACTATTGTCAATCCTCTTCCTCATGGGGTCAAGCTTCATGCAATCATAGACGCTTGTCATAGTGGCACTGTCTTAGATTTGCCATACCTTTGTAGGATGGACAGGTTAGTAAGGGAAAATCGAATCCCGTATTCTTCAAATGAATTTCAATTAGTACTACATTTCTTGAAGGACTAGGTCTTGCTTAGATCTTGGATTTGAGGATATCTTCGTGGGGAGGCAAAGAAAAGGAAGGAAACAGTTGAAAGCAAAAATGGACATCTTTGAATAGGGAAATCATTCAGTACACACCCCTTGTTTGGGGTGTACAGTATGCACTTTACAAATTTTTCCGGCTCATCATATATGAATTTTTGTGGCCCAACATATGAATTTTTTAGTGGTTCCATATATGAATGTTAGTGGTTTAATATATGAATTAGTGTGACTTGTCTTATGAGACTTATGTGGTCAAAACATATAAATTCTAAATTTGTGTGGTCCAATTTAATGAATTTTTGTGGTCCAACTTACGAATTTTGTGGATCAAAAAGTTGGCCCAAATCGAAAAATACAGCACAAAAGAAGTGAATTTTGGTGGTCTAATTTATGAATTTCTGTGGTCCAATTTATGAACTTTTGTGGTCCAACTTTCGAATTTTTGTGGTCAAATATGAATATTGTGGCCCCGGATACAAAAGTGCATATCGTTCCCGTTCCTTTTCTTTTCCCTTTACAAATTCAAGATCCCAAGACAGCTTTAGTAATTTTTTGGCTTTCCTTCTATCTCACTTTCTAAGCTATATTTATGTCCAGCTAATATTCACTACAATGTTTGGATTTTGTGGGAACATAGGACTGGAAAGTATGTATGGGAGGACCATCGGCCTCGGTCAGGTGTATGGAAAGGAACAAGTGGTGGTGAGGTTGTTTCCTTCAGCGGCTGTGATGATGATCAAACATCTGCTGATACAGCTGTAATGCCTTACCAGTTTTGTTAATTCCTTCTTCTTTTCATCCATGAGTTCAAGTTGTTACTATCCGATGATTCAGATCCAACACCGAACTAAATAACCGTAATCTCTGTGCTGACAGGCTTTATCGAAGGTGACTTCAACTGGTGCAATGACCTTTTCTTTCATCCAAGCAGTTGAACGTGACCAGGCAACTACATATGGGAATATGCTAACTGCAATGCGATCGACCATCCGCAATACAGACAATGGTATGGGGGGTGGTGTTGTGACATCACTTCTCACAATGCTTTTGTCTGGAGGGAGTTTGGGTGCGGGAATGAGACAGGTACTTCCTCTTTGCTAAGCCCGTGTTTGATGTTAAATGTTTACTCATGGTAACGTTCATATTTGATCCCAATCCTCAAAAGAATTGTGAAAAGGGATTCTATCAAAGAATTGTGAAAAGGGTTCCTTAAAGATGTACACTTTAAGGCTTGATGCACTGCTGTTAATGCAACTTAGATGTGAAAGCTTCACTATATAATTCTATCCAAAAAAAAAAAACTTCACTATGAAATTTTACCATGAAGATAGTATTAAGTGCAACTTAATTTGATCATGTCAACAAGGAGATGTTAAAATAGTGAGATTATTGATTTTTACACATAAAGATATACTTGAGGAAAATGGAAGATTCGGGGATACATAACCCTAACCCACCAGTGTAGGTAATTGGTTGTAGACTTACACGCTGAAGTGCTGAACAGCCAGTTATTTAGAAGTTAGGGCACAGACAATAACTTGGGTTTAACAAGGATTGTGCCGTAATGCCGTATATGTCATTCAACTGGACAAATGATTCGTTTTGTCAAAGATATGAAATGGTTCGATGACACGGAAATCATCAACTGTGGTCGTTCCCAAGGTTTATGGAAGATACGGGGAGGTCATATGGTGGTTCTTCCTGTATTAAATTGGAGCAAACAAACTTTTGAATGTCCCTATATATTTGGGTACACTTGAAAATTCTAAGGTAATCTAATGGGCTCCCAGTAGTCCAATTTAGCTTTATTACTGACGAACTGGAAGCTTTTGGTGGAAACCAAACACCCAGGGTGATTTCAGCTGCATTTTCTTATTATGAGCTATAGCAGGGGTAACGAATAACATCCAACTTTGTGGTATTGCCTTACTAGTTCAATTGATTTCCTGTCATCGGTGTTGCGTCTTGCTCCAAATGTTGTCTTTTGAATGCGTATGTAAATGAAATTACAAGAAAACCAGTACAAACAGATACTCTCGACAATATCTCATGCGCTAAGCTAGCTGCTTTAGTTCGAGGCTAATCTTTGAAACCGTGTCTCTTTTGCTGCAGGAACCGCAGTTAACGGCTAATGAACCATTCGATGTGTATTCAAAACCTTTCTCGCTATAAACTCGTAAAGAATGTTCTCATTTCCTCACTTTTGCGCTGATTGGGTTTGTACAGTTGCTTTAGAAAAGAAAACTGCATCCCTCATAAATTGGTTTTACGTGTTCTGTGTTTTTGTTGTGGCTTTGTATGCGGACATGTGTTATAGATGGCTTTAGTTTTTCGATCATGTTATGCCCGCTGGTATGCCTTCGTTGTGGAACTTGTGAGAGCTAAAATTCGTGAAACGCTCAATTATACCACTGTTTTCACGTCTTTGGTGAAATTTCTGATGTTGGTTGAAGCCATTCAGTTCGGGAATCAGGGGCCTGCAGTGCAGCGAATGTGTTGCACCATGCTGAAGCCATCCAAATGTACTTTCGATGGTTGTCTTCCATGGAAGAGTTTTATTTAAATCCATACTGTCGAAAGCACATTTGGACGTCTCAGATTGCACTGCACCATCCCCGCTTCCTTCAGTTCAAGGGTTTTCCAACAAAAAAAATCAATAGCTATCTAGAAGTAGACAAATCAGATATACGAAAGATAAAAGAAAATTTACTACTAATGTAAAAAGATACCAAAAGAGTCATCGTATGTATGTGAATATTCTAAGGGCATGTTTCACAAAAGTGACTTATTCTCAAAATTAGCTTGTTGAGCTTTGCGAAAGACCATTCTCTCACAATAAATCAACCCAATTTCGTTTAGCCAAATTCATTGACTTTCTTGTCAATAAGTCAGTTTGTGGAACATCCCCTAATTAATGCAAAATTAAGCGTAACGTCGGTGACAAATCATAGATCCATCACATGAAATGAGGAACCACCAATATAACTTCAATCGATCTGATGATAACTCAAAAAACAAGTTCGAATGTATCATAATCTGAATTCATTTGTTCTTTCAGTCACAACCAAAAAACAAAAAAAACAAAACTGTGTTAACAGATACTCCATAGGGATACTGATGGGCCAAAAACTGTGTTAAGATATAGGGATACTGGGCCTGGGCTTGGTGGGCCTAAGCGAACACAACTTCGGTGCTACTGGTCTTGGCAGAGCGACAAACGGGGCAGGCTAAAGTAATGACGTCGCATCGCTTACAAACGCACACGTGCCGACACGGCCACATCATCACCGTCGCGACGCGCTTCCCGCACCCTTTGCACGCCAGAACCACCGGTTCGACCCGGTCCGGATCAACGTACGACGACTGGGAGTCTTCCACCGCTCCGCCGCGGCTACCGCTCATTGTAGCCTTATAAAGCTCCGCCCTCAGCCTCCCCACCATCTGCTCCAATCGCTTCGCTTTTCCTTGCCAACCTTGCGCCTCCTTGCTAAAATGCGCTGCCATCTGTTCCAGCTCTGCATTCCTGCGCACCGTCTTCTCCATTTCAATTTTTTTCTCTTTGAGCTTCTTCGCCGCGCGCTCCTCCGCTGAGCACAGAAGTGTACGGTAATGCCACTGCCATTTTTCTGCTAACGTGCGCTGCAACTGTTCAGCCTACATTGAAAATTTGTGAAGTTTAGTTAAATTTTTTTGTTGCTTTTATCATAACATCATCCTTCTATTGTCAGTCACTGTGGCGTGGCCGACCGGTAAAACCGTAAAACTACTCTTTTGACCCGTAAGAATGCAGACTTACCGGTCAAATGGTAGTTTTATCGTCCACCAGTGGACTAGCGTATCATAATTTTTATTTTATAGATTTTTCTCGTAAAAAATGAATGATTCATCTAGACACTCAATACAAGTTCAATAAAAAAATTTAAGAAAGACGAAGATCAATAGTAACGAAATGAAAATCTATGCGGAATGGGACCTAATTATGACTATAAAATCTAGAAAAATGAAAAATAACAGAGACCCAGTTCAATTAGGGAGAAATGATTACATGGGTTTTGATAATTTCGTCAATCTGATCACCCTGTTCTACGATTTCGGCGGTGCGATCTTCGTTCAAGAGAGATGTGAAGGATAACAGAGGCGTATGCATATTCTGCTGCGGTGGTGGCGGTTGTGGATTTTGGCGAAGAGCCGCCGTCAAGCGTTGGAGAGAGTAGTAATTAGTGGGTGGTTGTGGTGGCGGCATTGTCAATGTATCTGGCGAAACTTCTTTCCCCTTATTGCCAGCGTTGATTGCACCTGCAGTGAGGAAATCGACAATTTGGAGTCATGTTTTTGTTCAAAGGCAGAGAGAGAGAAATGAAAATAAAACAATCCGGCTATGCGTACGGATATACGCGTACGTAAAATACACGAACGCATCTTAATCGTTCCAGATTTTAAACACTCTAGGACCGGTAAGAATGCGGTCAAAAAGCGAAATCTAATCCAGACCGTCAAAGATGCACCATCCGTGCATTTAGCGTACGCAGACGTGCGTATGCGTAGTAATTTTGTAAAACAAGACCTCCATTGTTGGGGAACATCGCAGAGTGAGCAAGAGTTCCACCACAAGGCCATTTTTTGTCTCTCTTTAAATAGGCTGCTAATGTGCCTGTTGGCATAAAGTCACCATTGGTGACTTTTCCGAAACAATGCAAATGCTCATAGCCATAATAACTGCCGTAACCGTTTTACCCAATCAACGCATCCGTTGGCTGAAAACCTTCTCCCGTTTGCCCCAAACGTTGCCATTCAACCAAAAGCCGTGAGCACTGCAGAGTGACGAAGAGTTCCTCAAGTTTACTTACGTCGTCCTTTCCTGTAAAAAATACAAAGACATGAGATCAAAATATGGTTCTAGATAAGATACCGAGCCCGGGTGCTGCTTTTCGCTCCTGCTTGGCACCTGCTTTTCACCTAGAACGACGTCGTTTTGATCATTTTCTTAGTACATTTCCAAAGCTTTTAAGAGTCCTGTTTGGAGAGTTAATTTCCCAAAGTGTCTAAACCCTTAACCCGAATTGCCTAAACCAACTATACCCTACCCTAAAGAGCCTAAATCCCATAAAATTAAACCCCAAAATTAACTCCACAAGCAGGGCCCTCGGAAGATTTTGAGGTGTACCAAGAAAATGAGCAAAACGATATCATTTTGGGCGAATAGCAGGGTGCCAAGCAAGGGCCGAAAAGCAGCACCCCGGATTCTGGATGGATGTATCCAATGAATCCGGAGTGCTGCTTTCAGCCCATGTTTGGCACCCTTCAATCCAGAGAGAGAGAGAGACCTTTTCAGGAAGAGAAGTTAATTTGGGGGTGGGTGGGTGTTGGTGGTGAACGGCCATTTTAGGTTATAAACTCTTACAGTTAATGAGCGAATTCAAACCATTAAAGGTTTCAATGCATAGTTCAGCTGAATTTTGTACGATTATGAGGACCGGGAGTGGATTTCTTTGGCCGCCAAATAAAATTATTAGTCCTCTTATAATTTCTGTTTTGATGAAATTTTTACTCCTTTTCAAGTGGCAATGTGCAACTGATCGGTCTAGCTCTCTCAAAATTCAATATGGCCATTTAAATTTTCGCTCCTCATTTGGATATTTTTACAAACACAATAAACTAGACGAGCTAAATAAAATAAACCATTCAAATCACGTTTTCGTGGTGGGATATAGTCCATATTTACTGTTCAGAATGAGCTCCACATACATAAAAATTTGGTTCTTATAGGGGGCCGCGATGATGAGGAAGATGGTACTATAGATGACATGTAACCCATCTTCTATATTTAATATTTAAAATATATATATATATATATATTTTGCACTCCATTTTCTTATTAATGCACTCTTAAAAAAATTCGTGTGCATTTATAAGAAAGTGTAGTACAAGGTAACGATAATCTTGAGAGGGCACAAAATTTGAGCAACCCACCAATACGTTATTAAATCATCTCTTAATCGCTTTCTCTTGATGCAATGAACAACGCATAGATTAGAATGCAAGTGTCTAAAAAAAACAATACATGCGAGTTTCTCACACTAAATGTGGATTCCACATACGTCATACGATTTTCGGACGCATCTGTATCCGAATTCGTACACTTTTGTCTTTGTCCTTTTATATCTCTGTAATGCAATTCCAAATACGTATAAAGCATTTGAAAGTTTTAACTGTTAACACTGAGAGACATGACTGTCATTTACATCTGTTAATTGGGGATGACAAGCAATTCTCTCTCTCTCTCTCTCTCTCTCTCTCTCTCTCTCTCTCTCTCTCTCTCTCTCTCTTCTGTCTTGATTAAGAGTTACAAGAACACCAATGTCTCCAAGCCTCTCTTCTGTCCTGATTAAGAGTACTGAGACAACCCAGTCTAGGAAGACGAAAATAATAGAATCTTCAATAAATGGAAGGAAATCCAATGAACCAAAGGGGATCATATTAGTACGAAGCACACAAATTTAAAACAGTTCTCCTAAACACTTAACCAGATCTAATAGCCACGGAAGTTCTGCCAGTAATTGCGACAACACCCGGATGGAGAATAAAACCAACGAGATAAACATGAATCACTCGAACTTTCGAAAATTTTCATGAAGATCAAAATTTCTTGTGGTGTCCTGCTGCTTCCATGCGCGTTCACTTCATCTTGAATTGTCCTCAATCTCCCATGCGGCTTTACTTTGTCTTGGAATATCATCCGCAATAGATCCTTTTATCAATTTGACAACAAAGTACTGGAAGAAGAAAAAGACATGAACAATAATGCAAATTGAAGTTTTACGACAATAGTTAGAAACCCGGCTCCTCTTAAGTCCCTTAAAGCTTATTGGAGCGAACAGTCCCTTTCGTGGGGCTTGCCATGGATCCCATTTGGCTAATAAGAGCCTTCACTTTGTAGAGCATGATGTTACATCATCCATACTAAAAAAGAAAAATTTATCGGACATCCTTAATGACCTGAAACGCATCACACTTGTTTTAGGGAAATGGGCGGTCAAAATTCTGACCATCCGTCGAGCAAATGTGACTTGTTAAGAGGGCTATAGATGTCCAATAAGCGGCATTCTTTCAGTACTGACAATCTAAACATCATGATCTACAAAATTACCTGTAGATAGCGGGGCCCACTGAAGAGACTATTTGGTCCAGGGACCGGAGAGCCAATTCCATACACAGCAACCCTGCAAGTTTAGAAAGCTCACTTGAAATGCCAAAATCAAAGGAATCAATCGCTTTCCCCTTTCATCTGGGTTCGGCCCTTCGATCAACTTTTTATCAACCAAAATACCCCTTCCTTCATTTGAAGCAACCTCTACTATCATTTTGACTAGATTGGGAATCCAAGCAGTCCCATTTAGAAGTATCTGTGAACCAAAGAACAACCAATCACCCAATAATCCTAAGATCCGATAGTAACAAAACAGAACAAACAGATGGCATGAGGCAGATTACTAACCTTTTCATCATCATCATTCTTGTTACATCTCCCACTGTTCTCAACCAAGACAATGGCTATAGAAGAACCCTGAAAGCAGCAATGGCATCGCACCAAATCAGATTGAAAAAGAAAATTTAATAAAATCTCAAATAAGTGCGTCAACATGTAAAGCTATAATCTCTTTTATATTAAAAAAAAAAAACAATCAAACTTGAAAAGCTATAAAGCCAAAATGATTCTTGAAAGAGAGAATACCCAAAAGAGTAATGGCTGACATAGAAAAGATGGTAAAGCAGCATGAGCGACAGAAATATGTAAAAGGAAAAGGACGCTGGTGCATTAAAAATGCCCTCCGGAAATTTCACAATACTTATCTTTCCAGAAAGTTATATTGCATAGCACCACATTTATGTTGAGGTCCCTCTTCCAGGTACATAATGCATATACAACGAAAGTGTAGCAAAATTTAGACAGCTGATTGAGACCACAAAGTTCATCTCTTAGAACATTAACCATGCCCACACTAATTGAATGGATTCCTGGGGACATGGACAAAAAATGGACATTTCACCGACTCAACTTATAATGAAAACCTGAGAATTACTAAAAAAATAGAACAGACACAAAACGTAAACACATCAAATACCTAAGTTACAGGGAGTCTATAAGGGTGCAGATCCATGAGTTACATACAGTACGGATATGGGATGGATAAGGGCCATTTCCCATTAGCACTAATGAGAGAACCAAAATTCATGTGAACAGTCTTCAGTTTCTAGATAACATCTCTCCATGCACTGCATGGACATATGTGTGATGGGTTTGTGGACAAACATATTTTGATGGAAAATAATTCTTGCCCTGCTGCCCAAGCACCAAAAGCAGCAATTTCAATGATTTGAAATATTTGGATAGCAGCGATTGAAGAGTTCCAAACTCATGACTCGTGACTCTCTCTCATTTACTAGTCAAGCTACAGCTTTCCTTCTGGCTGCAAAAGGAGTTTTGAATCATCCACAAGAATGATGAAACAACCAAAAGGGGTACTCTATGCAGCCCCTTTGATTCTTTTGTCAATTGACTCAATTCCATAATAACAAAGGTCATCTTAACATGAAAGATAAAAACTTCATTGGGACAAACACTAGATGGAGAAGGGAGATAAAAACTTGACAGTCATAGTCTTCCTTCATAGAAACAATAACATCCCTTCTCCCTTGGCATTTCAAGCAACACCCCACCGTGTTTTTGATAAAGCCAAATAGCCTATTGGTGTACACAGAAACCATATTCTTCCTTTACAAAAACAATAGCATCCCTTCTCCCATGGCATCCCAAGCAACACCCCACCGTGTTTTTCTGATTAAGCCAACAGCCTATTGGTGTACAAAGAAACTCAATTCTGTTGCTGTGCAAAAAGAAGAACAGAGTTACGTTGTACCTTAAGCTAATACTAAAGGAGTTTCCAAGATACAAGTCTCTCTTCACTTCAAATAAAAAGAATATCTTTTGTCCAACTATGGTATATCCTCTACAAAATACTTACTTTGCTGCCTCAGTTTTTCCCTAAATCAATCCAGAAGAATAAAAAGACTGAGTACCTGCTTATCTTGCTTCTTCATCCGAGCTCCATCGCGAACAACTTTTAAAAGAGCATCTGATCTGCTAGACAAGAACTCCTCGTAACTCAAACCATCTGGAGGTAACATTTGAGCATGTGTCAGGACTACCAATCCTCTGTGCCATATTTCTCTGCCAAAACTCTCACTTATAGCTTTGACAATCTCTGTATCCAAGTTATCCACTCTATACGAATCCAGACGGTCCACATAAAGCATAACATCAATAGTCTTGTTCAAAAGAAACCTGTTCAGTCAGACCACAGTGCCGACCAAAAATATAGATTAAAGAATAACAATACATGCAGTTACAATAGAAGAAAAAGAAACATAAGTTTGAAATGTATAAAAAAGAAAAGCAATTTTATCCTTGAATACTGTAACTTTTTTTCTTGGTTAATAATTACTAGTATAACGTTTTGATGTAATGAATGGCTGATACAAACCTTTTAATGATCTCAAGTGCCTGGTCATTGACGTATCCTCCTTCAACAAGCCCTGGAGTGTCAATTATGTTTAGCGTAAAACCTGCCCTAGTGCGGGAGACCATTACAGGTCTTGGTCCTTCTGACTGCAAAATCACACAAAACACATTAGTGCAATATGTGATGACCAGCCTATAACATCTGTCACATGGTGCTCTGCAATAATACAAAATCATATACACATACCTGGAAAGCACTAACAGCAACTACTCTTTCGCCTATGATCGAGTTCACAGTAGAAGACTTTCCAACACCGCCTTTCCCCATGACAAGAATTGTCAATGTGCTCACATTCTACACAATTTGATAAAATAGTATCTTATGAGTTATTAAATCACTGCCATCCTCCTGAATGTTTGAAGAAAAGTTAACAAAAGATAGACATACACATACGGGCCAGTTTGCTATAATTTTCATTCTCCTCATTTTAGTTTACAATTTTTGAAATAGATGTCAACAGAAGTTTGGTCTTTGGAGATTGAATGATTCTTGGTTTACTCCGATATTTCTATTGAGTCTGTTCTCTAAGAACTCAAGAAAAAGTTCGAAACTTTTTCCTCAAAATAGGCTAACCAAAGTAAGCTTTGTGTCTCAATCAACTGGAGTCAACCAAATAAATCCCTTTTCATATTCTCTACGAAGGACTATATGTTAGAAAATTTAGTAAATCCATATCTTCATTTATTGCAACATTCCATATCAAGTTAGGTATTACCCTAACATTTCCCTGCATCAGGGATCTGACACTTATTTTTCCATGCGAATTGGGTGTCAATAAACCCTCCTTGTTTCTCCCGGCTTTGGATTGTGAGCATTCTCATTCTCTCTATTCTTTTCCGCGTTCTCTTTTCGAGAGCGCATGCCACAAAAATGAATCCAAAAGGTCCCTCTCAAGTCTCACTCCAATCCACCACCAAGCCCCAAACAACAATTTTAAGTGTGTTTCTTCTTTCTTAACATGCTTGCTCATTTTCGAAGCAACAACAAAATGTCCAAAAGTAATCAAAGCCCGTTTTAAGGAGAAGAGAATTAGACCTCTTGCTTGAGCTTTCCAAGCAATTCAAGCAGTTTGGTTTGAGTAGCAGGAGGGAACTGCTGTATTCCAGACCATTCTCTGATCATTTGTGCCGCCATGGATACCTGCAAACAAAAACAACCCAAATTAAAAAAATAAGAACATAAACAAAATCCATACTTTTTTTTTTTTTTTTGCTGTGTAACAAAATCCATACATGAACGGTGAACATAGACATAAAATCAAAAATCAAAAACACTGAGAGATATCTCAAGAATGCACATTGGAACCCTAAAGAGTGAGAAATTGGATAAACCCCACACCCTAAAAGCATTTACAGTTTTGGTTGAGACAATGTGTGAAAAGTTTGAGAATGAAGTGAAAGAACATAACTAGAAAAGAAGAACTAACCAAAGTTCTTTATCCCCTTTTGTTGGTAGGCGGAGTAATACAAAGAAAGTGGACTACGAGACGAGTTGGCCTTATCGTCTTCAACTTTGTAGGTCTCTCTGTCCTCTCTCTCTCTCGCTCGCTCGCTCTCGAAATCTGCAGAATAGACGGTTATAGTTTTGTTGCTGGGTTATGAGGTTTGGGCAACCCGGAACACCAACCAATCCATCATGACCCGATGGTTTTTTTTTTTGGTACACCAGAATGGAAAGAAAAAAAAAAAACAAACTAGACCCTTTCAAAGGCCACCCCTCACATGTCGGCTTCAAGCAGAGAAATGAAGTCGTCCGGCTGGGTAATGTGAGACACCATCCTTTCTTCTTATTCAACTCTCATGTTTGCCAGCTTATCTGATACTTTGTTACCCTCCCTGAGAGTGTGTTTCAACGTGCATCCGGATCCGGTGGCCACCATGAGGGTTTTGCATTCTTCAATCAACACCTTATGGGGAGAGTGGTCAGGGTATGGCCTGATGAGTTACCATACTGAATCCCTCCGAAAGTCCGAATAAAAAGTTCTCTTTAAAATGAGGGTAAGAGGGTAATTCTACTCACCAACTCAGGCAATTGGTGACGGTGAGATGGGACATTTATACACACATTAACCCAAACTCCCAATGCGGGATACAGCCCAACTGACATAGGCCCAAAGAGCCTCATTGATCATTCGGAACAGCACAATGTCACATTCCGGATAATAAGCTAAAAATATATTATTATTTTTTCTATCGGCTTTTATTCCAACTTTATTTTTATTTTTTTGAGCGGAGAAACGTTGCTTTTGTTCCAACTTTGTCCCGGCTAGCATGTCACATTCCCAAGTGGGGTAGCTGAAGGAGTTGTGTATCACTGAAGTGGTGATGTGCCCATTTATCACGATGTAAAAAAGAAAATTGAGGGACATCAATCTCACAAATTGAGATAAATGAGCGAATATACCTTTACTTTTTATGATATGAAAGAGGTAAACTCACACTCAAAACTCGAGAGTTGAGCCAATATGGTTGAAGATTAGAATTCTAACTTCGCCAATGGCGGAAAGTCCACCTTTCGGTCCCAATGACTTATGTCAATGATCATGGGTCAACGACGGAAGAAGAAGTTGAGTAGGTTGTTTCTCCGTGTCCAACTAATTGCGTAAGAAAAATAGCTTTCGCGAGCTATATTTGAGATTCCCTAAGTCACTTTTCTTGAATTGAAAAAAAAAATCATGCTCTTTAAATGCCCTACTTCCAGTCCAAATGACTTGTTTTCCAGCTCATGGCGAAGAGCACCAGTTGTCCTTTTGACGGCACCAGATAGATGGTAGTACTTTCTAGGTGCTTTTCTGCAGAACTTCGATGTCAAAGCTCTCAGGTTCTCAGCGTGGCTGCTTTCTGGCAACGGGGATTTGCTTCAGGGTCTGCTATGTGTATTAGGTTAGGTTTGGTTTGGTTTGGCTGCTGGAGCAGTTCAGGTTGTGGCTTTCGAAAGTGGAAAGGTTGGGGCACGGCTCGCCGAAGTTGGGAGCTACAAATCTTCGCCTCTGCCGCTATGTGCCTTCATTTTGAGGTGCGTCTGCGTGATCAACTGTTCCTAGAAAATGATCAATCCCTGGAACTAAAGATGGCCTAATATCACAATCAAGTTCTTCCATAAGCACATCTACAACTGGAAAGAACATCTTCACTAGTCAAATTACAAGGACCCCACAGCAAGGGGAAAAAGAAACTCAATGGGAAAAGCAAGGGGGGGGAAAATCTTCCCCTAAAAAGAATTTCCAAAAATAAACACTTCGAAGTGATTAAAGACTCAAAGCAAGCACAAGAAACAATAAACAGATAACAAAAAAAATTATTTCATAGTACAATTCCGGGTGGTCAGGAACGGGAACGAGTTAACTATCTAGAAGACGAACATAGAATCTGAAGAAATGCGTGGACCTTCAGTTAGACCACACATGGACAAGACCATGTGTATTACCGGTATAGATTTCATTGCGTTCTTCATCATAGAAGAGAGCAGTGATGTCTTTAAGGGCTTCTGCAACAGTACTTCTAGTCCAAGAAGCCCGCATCCGCTTCTTAGAGCTGCAATTTCTGCCACTACAACCGCCTTCGTCCATCGGAAAACCGTTGGTAGCCCGAATTTTAGCGAGACATTTCCCGGTTAAAATATTGCTGACATTGATAGACCCTGCTGCGTTATAAATGGGAATAATGTCAGGAAACAGAAAAAAAAAAAAAAAAAAGGGAAAGAACGAATTGCACTTGGAATTAAGATGCAATCACATTGCAAAATGCCAATCCAAGGTAATGAACTATCAGTTTCTCAAAAAACAAGGTAATGATCTTTCAGTTACGTGAATCACTTGAAACCAAATAACAATCTAAATCTAGGCCACAGTGAAACCATTTGACATTAAACTCTAACCAGAAAATTGTTCAGATATGTTGACTATCAGACAGTCCGAAAACCATACTCCTAGGGCTTGTTATATAGTTGGATCCATTTCAAAACGGCTCAAAAATTCTTCAACAATTGCTGGCATCAAAGCTTTGGTTCCTTTGGCCCTGCATTCAATCCTAATGTACCTGTTTGTTACCCCCGGTATGTCTGAATAAGTGTGCACACCTTCATTTTCATTCCAGTGGCATTTCATGCAAATTAGTTTGAACATTTTTATTCCAAGGAACTGCAATATTGGGGTTCAACATTGTTA
The DNA here is from genome assembly GCA_036023075.1 of Gaultheria prostrata. NCBI lineage: Eukaryota > Viridiplantae > Streptophyta > Magnoliopsida > Ericales > Ericaceae > Gaultheria > Gaultheria prostrata. The sequence goes on along the minus strand of JAXBDA010000016.1, from coordinate 153,978 downwards.
AAGCATCTAACTCAAAACCAATTGGCAATGAGTAGAGAGACCGCCCAGGCACATATAATAGTTTTGGATACACTAGTTTTGGATGTTAGAATTAACCAGTGTGGACAAGCTCTAACACTCTCCCGTACGTGCGACCCTGACCTGCACGTGGAGAGATAAACAACGGCGGATCCATAACGTAGGGATCACAACAAACAGCGGAACAAGGTGCACTTAAGGCTCAAACAATGGGGCAACCAGTTAACAGAGTTTGTCCAAAAGCCTCCGAAAGATACCATGTTAAAGCATCCAACACAAAACCAATTGGCAATGAGTGGAGAGGCCGCTCAGGCTCATATACCAGTTTTGGAGGTTTAAATTAACCTATGTGGACAAGCTCTAACAGAAATAAACTGGTCAGATGGTAACAAGACTCAAAACCTTTATCGATGAATTACCATTTCCTTCTAATAGCATATCATCAGAATCAGCTTTGCAGTATGAAATTATAAGATCCTGGTCACTTGTGATATATATGTTGTTTGTGTTGCAGTCAGGATGCCACAACAGGTGATCCTCGAACGAAGTTACAAGTTCCCCGCGGAAGTTCCAAACAGCCACTGTCCTGTTTCTAAATGTCAGGAACAACTGGTTCTCATACAGAAATATAAATGCCGATGGAGTCATAAATTCTGTTCTGCTAACTTCAGTCAGCTCAGCATTGCGGACCTGCCCAGTTCAGAGGCTCACATATGAGATGTAGTCATGAAGACAACCAAAATATAGTTCAATAGCACAATGAAAATCCATACATCAAGAATCTGGAGATTCTCATTTTCTTGCTTGACGAGTAGCTTCTCGTTGAACTGTTCAATGAAATCCACCTTCTTATTCCGATGGAGGAGATGGTTGAATGTTTTGAGTACTGTACCATCCTCGATAGAAAGAATCTTAAGAGGAACGTGGCCACTGGCTTTGGTAAAAATCAACAACATGATGCCTGGACTGTTCCCAAGAAATCCAAAAAAAAAAGGTACAGATGCATTAGACAGTACCACCAAGAGGCCCAACACCAAGACACTGATTCCCAAGATTAAAACGTCCACTAACATGCAAAATTATCAAGTTAAAGGCGGAAGTAACCAGAAACAAAGTGCACATGGAGAAACTTGATAATAAACACATCAACATCACTAGTAACACTCTGCCGAAACCCAACTTCAAAAGCAACGGGACTTAACAGTTTAAAATTCCTTTGGTGTAATATGGCATTGGAAGAAAGAGTAAAAAAAAAGGCATCAAATGACTCTAAAATATCAACTTTATATGAAGCAGCAATTGCTTTACTGTATCAAACAAAGAGTATAATTATCTTACAGCACACCAATTGCTTGTCAAACATGACTCAACAACTAAACTTCCTATTAGCCACATAAATCACCAAACCAATCTCATAAGGCCTCAACCCAGCTGCCAAAATACATTCTCTTTTCCGGTCATGCAAAATAGTATTCATTTCAACACCTAAGTATAAGTACAAAATAGGATAGCTAAGGAAAACAATCGCATAGTCTGTCCACTAACTAGCCCTTAAAAATAGCCAACATACACATGTGCAAGCAAATGAAGATTTTAAAATCAAAACAATCTAGGAGAGTAATAGTAAACTATCTCAACAGAACAATGAAGGCTCACACTACCATTCACTTCTGTGCACATACATATTCAAGAACAGATGTAAACCATGTATTCAGGAGTCTCCAAGTAAAGATTACCTGATCTTAATCTCTTGCACATTCTTGTCTGATATCGAGTAAAGCATTGTATAGTTCTTCAAGTCAAACACCTTGTATATGCTGATAAAAAAAACGAAGTACATATGCATCAGAATCCAGAAGCAAATTGATCACAAAAAGGGTCTTGCTTTACCTAGTATTTACCTATCTTGTGCAGAATAAGTGAGAACCTTCCCATTTACATCATCAAACTCCACAAAACCAGGCCATTTCAGTGACTCCGATTCAAAAAGAGCAAAACCGGCATCTGGCTTACCCCTCCTTATGTACCTAGAGCATTTCAGCAAGTGTATTTTAGTATGAAACAGGCTTTCTGAAAAAATTTGAAGTGAGAACTCCAAAGGTAAACTTCACATACTCAATCCTTGTGGTTCTGCATTTCAAAGAACTAAAATTGTCTGAAGCGTAAACTGAGACTGTGATGAGGGAATCATTATTTTTATTGTAAAACAAGCTTCTTATAACTTCATCAGGACTGACATTCAGAAAGCATATCCTCTGGTTAGTCCCTGCATCAACAATGGACAAGATAAGGAGTTAAGGACCCTTACTCTTGATTTTGGGAAACATACATAATATGACACCTCAAATCTTTAATATAAACAGGAAACAGATAATTGCTATGGTTATACCTCGGCTAAATGCTGCACAAATACCGGACTGCGCAAGAGCAAAGACAATATCATGGGCAGCTACAATTTCAATAATTTTCGACCTCTTTTTGAGAAAGGACAGAACCATGCCACAATGTCCTTTTGGATCATGTGTATCATATTCCTCCTGACAAAACACAATACAACCAAACATCACTACAAAATGAAAGAGTTCGACTTCGGATAAAATTCTGAAAGCGAAAACAACTAAATCTACAGCAAGGCATAAAACATGAAAACCAAACCCATATCTTGGAACTATAGCTATGGGTTTGGAGTTTGGACAACTCCACAACACAACATTTCCAAAAAAATTCCCAGCAGAAAAAGTGCACGAAAATATTCTAGATTCCTTCCATTTCTTCATTTCTCATCGGCAATGCACGCCTGTTAACTATTCACATTACGTTGTTTGGGTCCTTCCAAGTTCCAATACACAATGTTATGAAGACAAAATAATTATAAATAGACAAACAATAAATACAAGACACAACGGAAGAGCCCACGACCTCCTAAGAGCAGAACCAATTTCTTAGATGTTCATTCATTCTCTACAAAGCCATATGAACTGAACTTATTTGAACCTCATCTCTTATTTAGATAAACTCAGTTCGGTACCATTATAGAGTTAGTGATTATCTTCAAGTTCAAACAATTTCAAAACTAAACAGCTCCCAGTATAACAGAATACACACCAACACATCTACTCTGGAATAACTATTTCGTACGGAATAACCTTCCAACACATCTACTCTAGGGAAATCAAGTTCCAAAAACATCCCTGGCAAGGCATGACGCCAAAGTAGCATAAAGTGAATAGAGTACCCTTTACATAGATAGACAAGGCGCTCTTAGGTCCACAGAGGCTTTGAAAACAACATCCATGGCTCTAATGTTTAGTGTGTCCCCAGGAAGAATCATAATACAAGATAAACCATAACCAATACATAAAGTCCCCAACAATTTTTCCCCCTAATAACCCCAATATCTACATTGGGATCATCTCACCAAAGCGACCCTGATAATGAACAAACAAAACCTGTATGTGTATGTGTAAAAAACTTAACCTAATCAGGAATAAAGAAGTTAGCAACCTGAGTTCCTGAGGAAGATAAGCATCAAACGCATAATTTTCACATAATGCAAATAAAAAAAATCAACTTTCCAAATTAAGTAACAGCAATAAAATGAAAAACACAATTGAATAGACCCTAAATCACAAACCTGCAAGCGAATGTTCCTAAACCTTTCTTGGGCGTCGCTCATACTGAAAGCACGGTCCCGCTTTGAACAAATCTCCCTCCTCTGTATCTTCCGAACGCTGTTTACAAAGCCATCGCCGCCACGAGGCCGTTTCTTTGCCACGACCCGGCGGCCGCAGCACGGCCGAGGACTGGCGGAAATCCTCCTACCGTCCATTTTCCTAAAACCAACTATTTGTACAACTGAGTGTTAAACTTAAACCTAGCTATTAGTGCAGAAATTTACCGATACGTGTGCGTGTCAACATCGATCAACGGAAAAGCCAACCATCTCCCACAGTAATAGACCTAATCAGTCTCCGATTCCTAAAAAGGAAATTAGGGTTTTTCGACAAATTGCTCAAACAGCGAACGAGGGAGAAATCTAGATCCCCCTCTCCGCTTTCCCCTTTCAATTTCTCTCTAGCAATACATGCGGATACTCAAATTTCCCTGTAAATCTACGAACCCTGATGAATTAGGGCTTTTCACGCGAGGGAGAAATCTGGGTTCTCCTCTCTCTTTATCGGACTTTCTCCTTCGTGTCGATCTCTCCCCAGAAGGCCAGAAGTGCATACGAAGATGCTAATCTCTGTCTCTTTCTCTCTCTAGCCCTCTGTCGGAAGGGATGGATGAGTAATCGGAATGGGGACACAGGAGTTGGGTTTAGGCGTTTGGACAGTGCTTTGAATGAAGTTGATGCGTCCGACTTGATTTGAAATCCAGATTTGACAATTTTGACGGTGCTAAAGGGAAAAATGTTTCGGTGCCGGATGGGAATCACGTAGCCGTGCTCTAGCATTAATCGCAATCGTCTAAATGTGTTTTGGATGGTTTAGATTTGTGTGTCTCTTTTCCTTTTCTCTTTAAAATTCGGACCGTCAAAAAATATTTTAGACGGCCGAGATAAGTGCTCGGACAAGGCTACGTGATGCTCGGCAGGCACCCAAAAATTGCTCGTGGTAAGGGCACGTTTGGTTTTGGAAGCATGTTCATTCTTTTCCTTTTTTGCTCCAGTATTTGAGATTTTTTAAGGACAATTTTTTTTTTTTTTTTTTAACGGAAGGGACAAACTTTGTTGTTCTTAACGTATTGTTTCTAAATTTTATGCACTCCGTATTTTATTATTTTTGTATCTTTATTTTTGTTAAATTCATATTAGATTTTTTGATAATCATTTATCTCGACGAGAAAAGTCTTTGAGCGTCATCTTATATAATTCTTTTTAAAATTCGGTCTACATTTTTTCACTTTTATGTTTCATCTCTTCAAGACGAACAATTAATCTAAAAAATACTACGAAAAGCTAAATAAATAATAGTAATTAATTTCTATACCAGCAAATTGATATTCACACTCCTTTTTTGTCTTATAGTGAAACTTTTACACATAAAAATTTCATTAAAAGACAAAAAAAGTTTGGACGCCAATTTTGAGGTATAAAAATCACTCCCCTAAACAATTACGAAAAGTATAAAATACCAGCAAAAAAATTTAGGTGTATGAGCGAGTACAAGCGTGAAAAAATATTATTAGACGTAGATGAAGTTAAGTAAATACTCCCTCCGTCCCCTAAAGTTAGATACTTTTGGGACTGCGTGTCATTTCTAAATTGCATATATCTTTCAATTCATAATGTTTTATGTAATTTTCAAAACTTTTTTTAAAAAAACTAATTGAAATCTATCAAACGAGATCCATATTGCTTATATAAAACATTACGGATTCAAAGATATAGACAATTTTTTCGTAGGGCTGGAATAATGAAAGTGTCCAACTTTGCGGGACGGAGGGAGTAACTCCATGAATCAATGGATAAATGTAAATTAAAGTTTAAATTGTCGATTTAAACTTAGTACCGTTCAAAAAAATAAAATAGTTCAGTAAACCACTTCATGCATCACTTGATAAAATAAGAGTAAAACTGAAGTGTCAAGAGTAAAATTTAAAATTCAAAACTACCAATTAAAAGCTAAAAAACATGATGCTAAATTTTTTAAGTTGAAAATTTATTTGAAAAAAAATAACTTAAAAGAGTAAGAAACTGTGAGTATAGTACTTTGAATTATCCTCTTTAAGTTTTTTCTTAATGCTCATCATGAACTCGTGGTAATAGTGGTACAAAAGTAGCAGAGAAAAAGGTGGTTGAGAGGTGCTGAGTCTGCTGACTATACGTGGTGGTGTTATGGAGATATGGTGGTCATGGTGGGGTGGTGGTGGAGAGGTGGCGACTACATGTAGTGGTGGAGAAATGGTGATCATAGAGGTCGGTGGTGATGTGGTACTGGATGTGCGGTTCTGGTGGAGGTGGTGATGGTGGTGATTGTACAATTATAATTAATAAGGTGTCCCATTGAGTTGAATTCTTGGGTTCGCCACTGGTGGTGGTAACGATGGTAATAGTGCTACAGAGGAAGGTGATGGTAGCTAGTACATAGGGAGGCGTTACACAACTACTTGTAAATTCCGTTAGAATTAATGTTACAAAAAAAATTTAGCTTACAAGAAATTAATTGTGAGAAGTGCCAAATTTTTTAAGCAAAGTAAAATATGACTATCAAACTTACTTAGGTTGAGTTTTTATTACGGGTTTTTTCGGTGTTTTTGGTATTATTAGATTACAAGTTACCAAATCAGTTTCCTCACATTCAAGGCCTTATTCGGTTTGGGTCTCAATACCAATATTTTAAAATTAGTATTCAATCATTATCATTATTTCCCTCCAATCATTACCTATATTTTTAGTTTTTTTTTATTTCTTTCTCTCTATATCTCTCCAATCATTACTCATATTTCTAATTATTATTCTCATTTCTCCCTCCACTAAAAACCCAAATCCCAAATCTCAAATTCAAAATCCAAACCCAACACAACCTAACTAAGTGAAAAACTCACCCTTTTATTGCTTATTGCTTAATATTTAAAATTTTAAGTGCATAATTTGGTTATCAAGTAACCCCTAAACTTTTCTACCAATTTTTTTTTAACGGAAGACATTGCATTCATGAAATCGCCCAGCGGCACTTATAAGGATTGCACCAAAATACACTGATAATAACCTAGAAAAACAATCCAAAAAGACGATAAAATCAACTATGCCCAAAGTAAGAAGCCGTCTCAAACGTCGTGATGTGAGCCTAAAAACTCGCTAACCCATACTGTGCATTTTAAACTTTTCTACCAATTAGCGTGAGTTTCTCCTACTGTCTAAAATCTATAAATTGGTTACAGCAAATGTTCTAACGGGTGCAACACTGCATCCGTTAAGGGTACAAAAAAGTATACTTGAAGTGGAACCAACTAGTGTATTTTTTTTGTACCAACAAATGTACTTGCTAAATTGGGGTTGATTTTAGCAAGTGTATTTTAGCAAGTAGCTTACTCATTTGCTAAAATCATCCAAATGGGAAACCCAGCTGCTCCCAAATTGACATAAAAAGAAAAGAAAAGGGGAAATGGGGCCTACATCAGTAGCTCAGAGCAAAGTCCAGCCTTGACTCAATTTTAAACTCAGATTTTAGTGAAATTTTGAGTAAAAGCTCAATCTGATATGGCCAACTTCAGTCCTTAAACTCAGATTTTCTAGGGTTCCGTTGTCACCGCCACACGCCGTCTCTCGCCACTGTCACACGCCGCCATCGAGAACCACCGCCGCCGCCTAACAAGGTCTCTCTCTCTCTCTCTCTTGCGACTCTCTTCTTCCACGACGATCAACCACCAGAAAAACGGAGTTGACGGCAAGCAACCTCACGATCTGTATTCCACAATGAGTGACCTCACTCTCTTCTTCCACGACGAGCAACCTCACGATTTGTGTTCTGCTACCCTTGCCAGAGTTGACGGCGGCGCGACGGCGACAACGGAGTTCCGACGACGAGCACCACTGCCTGGTTACCGTTGGAAATTTGGTTAAAGGGTTGAATTCCCTTTGATTTGGGTAAAGATTTGAATAAAACTCAATTTGGGTTGAGTTTGAATCAAGGACTAGAAATGGATTTTATGAGGGGTTTTTACTCGGATTTTGAATTTGAGTTTGGGTTTGAGCCCGTGAAGCTGGGCCCTAATCTATGCCAAACCAGTACCTCGGATAATGCTGACTAGTGAACTACACACTAGCTTCGATTAGAAAAGAAAAAGAAAAAAAAATACTACACACGAGCGTGCGAGCGAGAGAATGGCCGTTGCAAGTGGCATACGCGCCGCCCACCTTCCCTCCAAATTCCAGCCACCACCACCAACACCCACCTCCAAAACCACCCAAAAAGCCTTCCACCGCCCTCGGCGGCCTCCTCCGCCGCCGCTATTCATATCTTCAAACCCAACCCACGCGAACCCTCACCACCTGAGAGACCTCTACACCCTCTCCAACCACTCCTGCCACCGCTTCCCCTCCCTCGCCGCCGACGGCCGGGTCGAACCCGTCGATCTAGAAAAGCTCCGCATAGCCCTCTCCCACAGCTGCGTCGTCGTTTCCGTCTTCTCGAGACCTGAGGTCGTTTCGCACTATTCTTCTTCGGAATCGAATTCGATGGGGTTTGGAGGAGATTGGTTCAGGAGAGTGGTTCCTGTTACGCCGGAGAATGGAACGCTGGTGGGGTTTGGCCGGGCTGTTTCGGATGGTGGATTGACTGCTTCGATTTACGACGTCGTGGTGAGATGAACCATCAATTAGACGAGTTTCATCTTTACTAACTGCTGCGCCTATTAACTATTTTTATTGTCATTAAACTGAAAATGTGGTTCATCAGTTAATAGGGGAGAAAACTTTTGAATTAATCCATGACAATCTAGAAAAGAGATTAAGAATGCACTGATTAACAATTTATCAGGAAAAGTTACGAGAAGACAAATGATGACAGGATAATGTTCTACTTAAAACAGAAGAGAAAATAAGATTGGGCAATGGTTCTGATTTGTTAGAATAGCTTGTAACTTGTACTGGCGTTGATGTTTGCATCAAAATTCTTTGTAGTGAATTTGCATTTGTATCATGGTCGTTGCTTGAACGATTTCTGCATGAACCACCTAGTAAAATCGGGCAATCACATCTTGCCACAGGTTTGGATAAAAAAATGGTTCAAGGAATTGAACCATGAATGGAAATTTTCAAAACTGATAGCTAGTATTATTTTTACATTCTTGGGTGGCAATGTGGCATTGCAACCATGGACATTGTTAAGAGATCTGGGTCTTACTCTAATGTAATTCAGTGGTGCTTCTTTTTTTTTCAATTCTAGTACCATGGACTTCAATCTTTTCCCTACTGGTTTTTAGAGTACTTTATTTGGTTTTACATGTATAGGCATCTCGCATTTATTTATGTAGTCGTGTGTCAGTGGCTTCCAGGTTATTCCTTCGCTACGAGGAATGGGAATTGGCAGGATGATAATTAAAAGAATCATAAGGTTGGTTGATACTCCTTTTGAGGCTGGTTTTTTGGTTCACCACTTGTGGTTACTCTAGTTTGTACCAACAAAAATTGTAAGAGTAACCTTGTGGATGCTTCAAAATACAGTGATCCCCATGGTATGATGGGTAATAGGTCTGTATCTTGCAGTTTATGCCATCTGTGATGTAATTTAGTAACCCATTGGTGGTTCTTAGAGTTTGTTCCATCCGCCAAGCATTTGATAAATTGTAGTGTGTTGTTGATAGTTGAGTATGGACCATTTGTAAACAAGATTATATGCTCCTTTTTAATGCGCGTCTTAACATTTTGTTATTGCAGCGTGCTCACTAGCAGAGGCATATATGACATAGCGGCCCTTTGCTCACACGAGGAAAGGTGAATTTTCTAAACAAATGTAGACCTCAACTGTTTTACAATTTTCTAAACAAGTACTTCGATTTTCTATGTACTTGAATTATGTGTCTTCTTTTGATTACACGGGCAACAAGTATATGATCATGAGTTGGTCGTCCGCTGTTGTATGTATGCATGCATGATGCATAATGCATGTAACTATAATCTACCATCCCGACATATATGTGCTGCTAATTGTCCTTGACTGAGTAAAACATCATAAATTCCAGAACATGTGTACCGAATGCAAGCATTAGTTTTTTACAGGCCAGCACTTACTAGTTGATGGAAATTTTACCTTCTTTTAGAGCTTAAGGGCTTCACTAATAGCCTATGAAGCACCGGTACGCCAGAAATGTCATCGTACGAGTACCGGTACGGCAAAATACGTACCGGGTACGGCAAAAACGCACCTGGTACTTTTGCACTGTTCCGGGTACGGGAGGGTACTTCGTGGGTACGGGAATGGATACGAAAGTGGGAAAATTGGTACGCGCAGAGAGAGAGAGAGAGAGAGAGAGAGAGAGAGAGAGAGAGGGACTCGTTAGTCAATCGTCGTCGTCGGTCATCTCCTTCGATCATCAGGGCATCTCTCCTCCTCAGCTCTTCTCCGGTCATCTTCTCCGATCATCACCACTGCTCTTCACTCGTCGATCATCACCACTGCTCGTCAATCAGCTCACCTCTGATTGAAGAGTCTTCACTCTTGACGACGTCGTCGTCGTCTTCTCTCTCTCTCCCTCTCTTTTTGTTTCCTTTTTTTTTTTCGGTGCAATAGTCAAAAAGAAGAAGTCATGGTGCTGTATTTTATGGGTACAGCAGTAAAGGAGTCCACTTGTTTAAAAAAAATATTATATAGCTGTCAACCACTTGTTTTTTTATGATGCTATACTGCTGTGATCATGGTGATGGGTAGAAATAAATATATAATGTTAATTACACTTAACCCTAATATTTTTTTGAAATATCATATTTACCACAGCTGTCAACCACTTTCTTTACTCTAATAGATTTTCTCCATGTGGGCATACATCTAAAAAATAGGGGAAAAAAAATAATTTACACTAACGTACCCGTACCCTACTTTTTTCCGTTTTGGCCGTATCGCGTACCCATACCGTACCCGTACCGCGTATCGGTACCCGTGCTTCCTAGCTAATAGCTGAGGTATCCCAGTCGCACTGATAAGCAATCCTATGCACCAACATATGTTACCGCTGTCGCCATTCGTATTTTATTCACATATCGTAAGTACGAATAACATTTTGCTTCCGGTGGTGATTCCCCTATATCTATTTCACAGGTTATTCTTCGAGGCATGTGGATTTGGAGAGGACAGTTTGGGAGCCACTACAATGATGTATACAAGAACTGTTTCTAGCTGTGAAGCAAATGACAAGGTCAAACATATTGGTCGAAAGCTATTGGTAGCTCCACCAGTTAGAGAGCCCTTTAAGTCATGATATGTAAATGATCGGTACAAAGTTGTCAACTCCACCATATAACTTCTGCTGCTGAAACCTCGGAAAGCTAAGGGGATATTTCTGAGCAGCTCAAGTTGGTGCAGGTCTCGGATATTGATATCCAGTTTCAACAGAGAGAACGCTATTTCAGAAAAGAAGGGAAAATGAGGGTGGAAAGTTGGTGCTATGAAGGAGGATATGGTGCACTTTGTCTATGTCTCTATGAGCTTTGAAAATCTAGCTTAAGTTTTCATGTAACGTAAACAGTTGGACGTGTGTAGAGGCAGTGCTACAGACACGCCCATGTAATACAAATGGTATTTTTGTACATACTTCCCGTACGAAACGATGTAGCAGTTTGTGGTCTTTCCATTTCGAACTTCAAAATCCCCGCATTTTGACATCTGGGTTCAATGTCACCAGCAGATCATTTTTTTTCAGATTTTTGTTAACAAAGTATCTTTGTGATTACATTTTCTTTTTCTCACACCCCTTTGTGTTGCCAAAATTTGACTCGAGCAGATTCCTGCTTACCTGGAATGCACTTGCTAGGAAGAAAAAATGTAAGAAAAATAATCCATACCATCGCGTACGTATTTATCCTTGACATTAAAGTAAAGTAGCCTTGTCCATGATGCAAAAAAAGAATCACTTTCTATCAACTTTATCAAAAGAAGAGCCCTACAGAAGGAAAAAAAATATCCCACCATCTCTTGTCTGTTCCTTTCAGCAACAAGGAATTGCCTGAAAATGGGGAAAATCTGGGTTGAAGTGTGTTTGATTTCGGCCCGTGGGCTCCGGCGAACTTCATCTCTGTTTAAGCTCCAGTGGTATGCAGTTGGGTGGATTGATCCAAACAACAAATACTGCAGCAGGATTGATGCTTCTGGAAATGCAAATCCAGTTTGGAAAACCAAATTCTCAGCTTTGGTCGATAACTCGGAATCGAATTTCCAAGATTTGGCACTTCATGTGGAAGTTTACAGCAGGGAGCCCATTTTCCTGAGAGAGAGGCTGCAGGGGACTGCAACTGTTGTGCTGAAGGAGTTTTTGGATAAATATGTCAAGAGTTCTGAGGTCTCCAAGCCAGTTGAAGAAGTGGGGAGCTTTCAATTGCGGGGAAGGAATTCTGATAAACCTCAAGGGTTTGTTGATGTTTCCATCCGAATATCAGAAGAAAGGGAAGAACCCAGTTCTTATACAGGTATGAAATGAATGTCCTGATTAATTGATTCAAGCCTTTGGCTTTGTTTCTCTCTCTAGGCTTCGTTTGTGTTATGGATTTGTTGAGAGATTTATGAAAGAAAAGGAACAGGTACAGGACAAGATGGAAACTAATGACCTGAAGTTAGAAATGGTTTCCAGGCTCTATGAATATCTAAGCAAAAATTCATGATTCGAACATAACTACCCCTTTGGATAGTGAGAAATGATGAGAACAAAATAAACGAGTATAATGTTACTCGTTTAGATGAATGATAGAGCAGAGAAATAGTATTAGGTTTTTATCTATCCATTTTGTTTTTTCACCAAATCTCATAAAGATTTGATGAGAAACCTCGGTGCTTTGTTTCTCACTATTTTGAATCCCCTTTTAGAAAAGAGCTGTAAATCCTTGTTTACAAGGGGTTCCTAATGCTTATGAACTTCTAAGTTCTGTTTGTAATTATAGGTGATGGCGATGGATTCAAGCTCATGGATCACAACAATGGCATTAACATATCCAATCAGTATGGAATGCCACAGCCACCCCCAACACAATTTCCTCTTCCACCGCACCGGCCACCAGATATTCGGCCACCACCATCTTCCAACTATGCCCACCCTATGCCACCGCCTGGAGTTTATTCTAATTCATCATTAGGCGGTCCAAGCTACCAATCAGCTAGCGGTCCAAGCTACCAATCTGCAGGCGGGCCAAGCTACCCACCAGCAGGTGGGCTAAGTTACCAGCCACCACGAACACCAACACCACCACCTCCTTCTAATGCTGGTTATATACCCACTTTCCTCCCTAGAACAGATTACTTACCATCGCAGAGCTACATAAACATGCCACCGTCTGGACGTGGCGGCGGCCGTGGTGGTGGAGCTGGTTTCGGAATGGGATTGGGTGCCGGAGCATTAGCAGCCGGTGCTGTGATCTTTGGTGATGATTTTATGTCGGGATTTGATGTTCCGTCGGGGTTTCAAGATGCTAGTCTTACCATAGTAACTGATCCTCTTTTCTGACAGACAAAGCAGCCTGTGTAAAATTATCATGTTTTTTTGAACTGCTTGTTTCTAAATACTATATATCATGTTGTGACATGAGATGGTGTTCGGCTTGTTTCCAAATTCTGTTCAAGTACTTAGTAAGCATTCTCTATGTCTTCTCTTTTATTGGATGGAATTTGAGTAAAGTAATTCGTAGGAACTGCAAGTCCCAGATCCAAATGAATCACAGAGAAACCGGATTTTTTTTTTTTTTTTTGAAAGGCAAAAGAAGTTCCATTAGTCTCGAAGATTACAAGACTAATAGGAGCAAGGAAACAACGTCATGCCCCAAAGAAGCAATCAGTTCAATCCGAGACCCAAACAATCAATGGGGTAGAAACCAGATTTCTACCCCATTTTGTTTGGTAGTTCAACGGCAGAATCTTTTTGTTTTTGTATTTTGGAACAGTAAGTATTAGATATCAACTAGTTCATTTAATTTCTGAATTTTTTTCAATTAAAAACATATTTTTCTAAAGTTTTCATTCTGCAGACCAAACATTATAGTAATTGACTCAGATTTCTACCCCATTTTGTTTGGTAGTTCAACGGCAGAATCTTTTTGTTTTTGTATTTTGGAACAGTAAGTATTAGATATCAACTAGTTCATTTAATTTCTGAAATTTTTTCAATTAAAAACATATTTTTCTAAAGTTTTCATTCTGCAGACCAAACATTATAGTAATTGACTTGTTATAATTGATAGAGATGGTTTTACTTCGTCGGGTATTTCTTATGGTACTCAGAAGATAGACATGAAATTAAGAACGGGCATAGAGTTATGATAATCGGAATATATTTCCTCCTCCAAAACCGTATTATTCAATCTAGTATTTGATTTTTACACAATTGAACATTTCTGACATTACAAAAGTCCTTACAAATGCTCTATACCACGATAATCATTAAGAAACTGGAAACTTTCTCCCTACAAGTACAGGAAATGAAGCTGTAAAAATATTTTGCTCTGTTACAGCAAACGATGAATCAGTTCGTTCAGCTGATTGAAAACCCACCAACCTGCTGCTAAAACAAAAATCATTTGGGCAGTATAAAAACAAATGAACGTTCAAATTGCTGCTTGCAAATATTGCTCCTGTGAACCCCCAAAGACTCTATTTAGAAACTTATCTACAATAGATACAAATTCTTCTGCCTTTTCTTCGTGGGGTAAGTGGCCACAATTCTTGATTACTTCTAGGCAAGATCCGGGTATGGCTCGTGAAAGTCTCTCCGCATTCCAAGAGGGGACAATCCGGTCAGAATCGCCGGTGACAATCAGAACTGGATTTCATAAAATAAGAAGAAATAGCATTGCCATTACTAATCCACAAAAAAAAAAAAAAAAAAAAAAAAGGAAAAAGAAATAGCATTGCCATCAGAGGTGGTGGTGCTCATGAAACAACTTGACTAATATCACATTATGCTAAATGTGGAGGTGCAGATCCGCCAGTCCAAATTATTAATATCACATTTTGCATTCCCTGTCCCTTTGCTCTCTTTTTGGTATTGTCTTAGATTATAACAAGTAAGAAACAAAAAAAAGAGTCTACATTATCACCTGGACATGAGATCTCATTGAGCCTATTTGCCAGTGGTGGCTTTGATTCAGATGAAGAATCTGTAAGCATAGCCGCCGTATATTCCACAAGGGCCTTGTCCCAACCCTTTACCCTTAGCGGCTGTAAATGATATCAAGATAAATATGAGGAGGAAAAGAAATCTAGAGAAAATAAGGAGATTGTTTAATTCTTCAGTTCTTATTCTTTCCTCATTTTCTTCATTAGTTTCAATTACCCTTTTATTTTGTCTCTTTAAAAATAGTCAAGGGACTATTCCATTCTCTTTCGCTTTTTTTTTTTTTTGCAAAATAAATCGCTAAGCCAGAAATTCCATGACTTACTATCACTTCTGTTCTCTCCCCTTCCACTAGTTCCAAATCACCAACTAAACCAACCAGTGAATCATTATCAAGAAGACGAGGCTTTTTTAAGATTAATCACCTTTGTATATCCATGCAAGACATGTTCAGAGACTTGACTTGAATCATACCATGCATTTCGAACAGCAGCTATACCAAATTTATCTATCACCATCCTCGTCTGTACACAAAAGTAAGCAAAATCACCTCAAAGTTAGTAATACCTACACATGTCCATCCATACAAAAACCAACCACATAAAAACCAGAGAATGCTTGATCAATCCATTTATAGTTCTATATGTAGATCTTGAATTAGGAGACTTGAGAGCCAAAATTAAATCTTTAGACAAAATCAGCTGAGATTGTATTTGGATGATAATTTGACTGAGGCCTAAAGAATTGACCAAGTAAGCGATTCTAAGAGTAACTTGAACATTAAGCTAAGAAAGATCCTTACCAACATCACACCTAAGGAAGACCGCAGTGTTGCAGATAAAGCCTTCTTATAGATAGAGTTGATCATTTCTCCCATTCCTTTAATCAAACGCATTATCGCATGAACAATGTATTTAGAGAACTCCGACAGGACATTACCAAGCCTGATAAATGGATTTCTGTGAATATTCGAATTGGAGTTTTCTTCCTGCCTTTGAGCGTCTCTTTCGGATTGATTTTCTTTACCAACTTTACGTATATTCAATGGAGCTAGAATTGCAGGGGCAACAAGGATTAGAGCGGCAACACGTCCAGGGGCTTCAAAATATGTATCAACTGCTACAAGAGAGCCGGCTGAATGCCTGGCATCTCATAATTGATGTTTTCAGCCTTCAAAATAAACAGAGATGACAAGAAAAGTTCTCCAGTATAATATTTCACCACCTAAAGGAGAGTATCAAAATTGAAGAACATGAAACGGAGGATTTTACAGAAGAGAGGTAGGATAATTGGTTTAAAAAGCAAGTAAATATCCATAAGATAGACATTTGTTCCAGGGAAAGAGAAGAGTTAATTCTACCTTACATCTCCTTCTTTAATCATTAAAAGAATAGCTTAAACTAAGTGTTATTAAACCAACAGCTCGAACATGAAGTGCTGACCAAAGCTATCTTACTTGAACTCTTCTAAAATGCATGAAGAGAATGTGTCTGAACTGAATAGTTGGACGTCCATGGGCAAAGTTTTCCTTTTTCAATTGCAAGAGAAGAGTTTTACTTTTTCGAAAATGAAGTGCTGACCAAAGCTATCTTACTTGAACTCTTCTAAAATGCATGAAGAGAATGTGTCCGAACTGAATAGTTGGACGTCCACCCAACAAGCATACTTAGTAATTTGGGTTACTACATAACTCTACACAAAACTCGCATACTATCCACGAAATCACTTTAAAAACTTTTTACCGCTGAGTCTACCCTAGAAAATTAAATAAGAAACCAATGACTATAAATTTTGTGCCATTCCCTAGGAAGTTGGAACAATAGTTCAATGAATATGACTTAGATAGCACCCGCACCTCACACTCGTAACTAGGCCCATATAACATAGGAAAGAAATCATGCACACTGTTAAAGCATCAAACTCAAAATCAATTGGCAATGAGTGGAAAGGCCGCCTAGGCTCATATAATAGTTTTGGAGGCTGTAATTAACCAAGGTGGGACAAGCTCTACCACTCCACCACAAGTGCGACCTTGACTCGCAAGTGAAGAGGTAAACTACGGATCCATAACATAGGGATCGCAAAGAACAACGAAACAAGGTGCGCTTAAGGCACAAACAACGGGGCAAACAATCAAGAGAGTCTAGTCCAAAATCCTCCGCAAGCCTAGCTCTGATACCATGTTAAAGTACCCAGCTCAAAACCAATTGACAATAATGGAGCAGCCGCCCAGGCTCATAGCCTAGTTTTTGAGGTTGCAATTAACAAGGTGGGACAAGCTCTAACACCTATCAAGGGTCCAAACTAGAAACCACTAACATTCGTTCAATGAACGGCAGCTGTGAAATGACAACGTAATTTATCTTGGTTTCTTATATAATTTGACTACGCACGAACAAAAAGATCTAAAGGATCAGAAATTAGCCTATACTATCGTATCACATGTAGGCTCTGAGATGGAAGAGCACATAAAAGAGAAAAAGAAAGTAGAATCAGAGGGGTACATACCCCATCAGAACAGCCTTCTGAGCTGATAACAAGTCCATGAAGTACAATAAAGCTAGCACAGAAAATACCACGGAGTATGGATTCAAAGGTTTCATATCTTCACTACTAGAAGATGAATGCTCATGAGGATTAACCCTTGATGTCAATCCAAAGGCCGGTCTATCAAAGGCAAGAACTTTTGATCCGGTGACCTGTGCTAAAGGCTTCATAACTCGATGCCACGAGAACAAGGAGGCTCCAAAGCCGTGCAATAGAATCATAGGAAGGCCCACTCTCTTAGTTAGGGAAGGAATATGGGAAACATTGTGTTCCTGTAATAGGTTTTCTGATAATGCTTCGGCAGCGCATACTTTGTGGTGTATTTGTACCCCTTTGAACTCGCAAAAACAACTGTCAGGATCGGCTAGAAGCGCAGGATCCAGTAAGTCGTCTTGGTCTATCCCAGCTATTCTCTTCCTCTTTTGCTTTGGTTTTGTTCCCAACAATTGCTCTGGAGATATTAACGAAGCATGGCATAAAAAAAAATGTTGCTCACACCAAATCTAGGCAAAACAGTAGCTTATACTAGTATAGCCATGATTAGCATGCTTATCTTCAACATCGATTTTTTCCCCAACAAACAATAGGGCAAAAACATGATCATTCAAGTAAACCCTAACCAACTGAATTACCATTCTTCCTTGTACTATATTAAAAAAAATTTTATCAGCAAAAAGGGTGGGAGGGGGCAACTAGCAACCCTGGGCGTGACCATAGGCTCCCGACCAGTCAATGGAATGTCCGGCTGAGCCATAGCTATTGTCCGCGAGGACAGGCGTCACCACGGCACCGGGTACAAGTGGGCATAAGTGTACACCGAGTCTCCCCTGGAATGTGAAACACTCTACCCACCAGGCTACCATCGGTGGTGCTTACACTATTCATATGTTCAAATCTAGACATATGATAAAAAAAAAAAAAAAGGCTGATATGTAGCAAGAGCATGAATTACCGGAATACTCTGCGCCGGAGCCACTGACAGAAGCAGAAGAAGCGGAGACAATCAAAGATGAAGAAAAACGATTGACCCTTTTGGAATCCAACCCCAATCTAGAGCAGGGAGACCTCTCCAATGGAAGGAAATGGGTTTTGTTGCTCAGAAGGTTTGGTACCTCAGAGAGGATAGGTAACACAAATTGGTGAATCCCCACCAACACGCCGCCTCTCATATCCTGTTCTGCCTGCTCTACTCAGCAATTGCTACAGATGAATGTGTGTGGCTGGTGTGTGTGTGTGAGAGAGAGAGAGAGAGAGCAACTGGGTTTGGGTTACTACATTTGATTGTGATTTTCAGTGGTGTGAAGAAAGACACCGCCAATTCAGTCCAGGAACCGAAGAACGTGTTTGTTGGGGAATTTTGATTATGTGAAACCAAACTCATTTTAACAAACAAAAATGCATCAAGATCAAGTATTAATTTATACCAAAATTATATGAAACATTTACATGATTTACATTCTAACGAATCCTATACAAAATGAATATTTGAGATCAATGAAATATGATTGAGATAGATAGAAATTGTCCGTAAAAGAAATTGAACAAAATTACGCCGTTTTGAGGCATGGAGTTGAGATGAAAGGGGTGTTGTGGTTTCTATTCGGTGTGACTTAACCCATTTTAGAAAACAAAAAAACATTGTGATCAATAACTAGTATAAATACAGTAAAAATGAAACTTTTCCTACATATATATTATGATAATATATTCAAGATTAACGTTTCAGATTAATAAAACATGACTAATATAGGTAGAAAGTGCCAAGGAAGCTAAGAATTAAGAAACTAAAATTATGCGACGTCGTTTTGAGGGGATGACACAGGTTCAACCTGTGTCACCCTTTGTTTTACGACGACGTTGTGAGGGAATGACACAGGTTCAACCTGTGTCACCCATTTTTTTTAATTTTTATTTCTATATTTCCCCAAGTGCAAAGAAGAGAGTAATTCGTATGGCTGGAACTGGAAGTGATTAAATCAAACGACGACCTCCGGCGTGCTGTGCATTCCGGCCGGCAGCAAGTCTCCTTCGACGGTGCGGATAAAGAGAGTAAGAGCACTGCATACCTGAGAAGTAATCGGTTCATGGTTGAGTTTTGTGGTTTGATCATAAATTCGAATTGGTATCTGTCTTCTACAGCCCTAGCTATCCACCATGGCTGAGCAAGAGACGTTGCCAGGGAAGAGGAAATTTCTATTGAGGATAGCATAGAAACCAATTCCGTCGGCGTGAAATCGACTACATCTCTCTCCTAAACAGGTCTGCTTCTCTCTCTTTGAAATGCTGCCTCCACGCTTAAATTCCGAATTCAGCTTACATGTTTTCATTTGATTAGGCAGGAATGTTTTCATTTCTCAGTCCTTTGAATAGAACAAAAGGAAGGCGAAACCTTATGTAGAGCTTATTTTGAAGTGAAATTCCTGAGGGTGGGTTTTAGGTTGATTATTTTTTCGATAACTCAGGCTTTTCGGACCAATTTGCGAGTACCTTAATGTGAGTTAACTCACCTTATGTAAAGCTTATACCAGTTTGGTCTCCATTAGGGTGTGCACTTCGGAAACCAACGTTTGTCACAAATTGGGTTCCCAGTAAAGACATAGGCACAGAACAGTAGGAATCTGGAAGTTGGAACTTTGGGAAAACCTCAATTGATTGCCATTCAAGCATAGTGAAGCATTTAGCTCGAATAGGCACAGGCACCGGAGTCCGGACAAATGAAGTAAATCTCGTTTTAGGTGTACTTGTTCTAGTGCACTTCGCTCTAACAATTCGTTATTATTTCAGTTACTTGATGTATTCCTAATTGGGACTTGTTTTCAGGCTATGTACATTCGTGTCAAGCAGAGTAAGACTACCTACTTTCTGCAGTGCGATCCAACTGAGACAATTCTTGACATTAAGCAGAAGTTGCAACCCCTTGTTGATCATCCCACAAATGATCAGCGCTTGACTCTTGTGAAAACCGGCGATGTGTTGGATGATTCAAAAACGTTGGCAGATCAGAAGGTATACAACTTTCCTTTATTCCGGGTTCCATGTTATGTGTATGAGAAATAGCAATACTTGGTCTTGGTTGCCATCATCCTAGGGAATTCTCATTATGATGTCCTTGGAAAATCTCCTATTTTTTTAAGGCTTACCTAAGGATTTGTCGATGCATTAAACAAATTGTTACACCTTTTTCAGGTCGAGAATGATGCTGTTGTGGCTCTGACCCTGAGAAAAGGTTGTGTTTTGTGACCTCGCTTTTATCCCTTTGGCTTAATGCATTTCTTTCTTATTATTATCTGCCTTTTTTTTATGTGCTATCGGTTCTTTTCCTTTTGCATTAATATCTTCATTGACCCCATATGGGAACAATCATCCCTTTTCTTCTTCTTTTTTTATCTCTACATTTCTCCTACTTCAAAGCCTTCAACTTGTCTTTTGTTTCAAATTATACCAGGATGCGGAGCTCCTAACTTTTGTCGCTGCTTAGCCCAGCCTCTTCTTGACTGTCCATACGAAAATACCACTCCTAACTTTTGTCGCAGCATTGTTTTGTTCTCTTAACGATTCATAAGTCCAGCCCCTTTTTGACTGTTCATATAAAAAACACCTTCTATGCTAATTTTGTTTCGACAGGCCACCAGACCTGTGAAATGAGGTCTACATTGCTTTGTTATGAAATTAAATGCTAAAAAGCAGTAAGCTTGGAAGTTGGAACGATATGCTTTTTTCAACTGAATGGGTTTTTATCTTTCAACATACTGAATGATGCATCTTACAAAGCACAAGCTGAGCAACTCAGCAACCTACTGATATTCTACGAAAAGCCCTATGAAGGATGTGAGGCCTCTTTGCTTGGTATGTTGGTGTTGACTATTGAGTTTTTTTTTCTCGGCGAAAGTTAGTATTGATAGTATAGTTAGATTAGCACCGTGGACGAGGAGACCTAAGTGCACTCCTGGAGCTGTTGGGCCAAAGGCCTCTTGCCGTGTTGACTCTGATTTGTTAGCTGCTACTTGGGTTAGTGTCTCTTCTATTTTTTGGCTGGTGGTCAGTGTCTCTTTAGCGAGGTCCTCTTTTATTGTGTTTTTGTTCTTGTATTACTGCTGCTCCAGGTGTGCTTGATTGGGTGTGTTACGTTATGGTCTAGCCTATAATGTGTTTTCTGTGCTAGGAAATGTAATTCTTTTCTTTTCCAAAAACCCTCAATTCTCAGCCAGGACTTGAACCCTTTACTCCATCCATTGCAATCTTGGGCAACACTACTTGAGCTGGAAACTAGTAATATTTGTGCTGTTCAGGATTCGGAAGTTGCGTAATTAGGAGAAATCAACCACTAATAATAAAATCATTATAAGGTTAATGATATCTGGAAAACATGTTTACAGGTTCTAGGGTTAATCATCTATAATAATACCACAAACATGTACACATATCACGGTTAATCATCCATAATACCCATAAAAAATGGACCCGAATTAAGGTTAAGAATCCATTAACATTGAACAGGAGTAATTTAAAACCATCTATCAAAATAGAACTTGGCGTTATTTAAACACCCAAAAACCTTGTAGATTACTTCATTTTGGAGTGATACATTTATGACCTTTGAATGATTGGGATGCATTTCCCTCTTGCTTCAGGATCTTCATTCTCAGTTTTTGAGATGATGAATAATTCATTGGTGGAACAAAACAACGATCATTTCGGTTTCGCGAGAAATTTCACAAAGTCGCCTTGCATGTTTTATCTCCATACATTCTGTTAAGAATTAATGTGTCTCTTTTGTAACATGGATAGATCGTACTGTTGACTATTTGCTGAAAATGTTCCTATATTTCGGTTCCTTTCTTCACATTGTGGTTTTTTTTCACTCCAACATTAATATAGTGTTTTGAAAATGTTGCCAGTTGTTTTGAAAATATAGTGCAGTTTCGGCCAGTGCTGCAAAGTTGGCATTCAAGTCCAATGAGGAGATAGCGCTTCAAGTAAGGTCCATTCCTTTTGACGATGTAATCCCTGAGACTGAGCCTGTGCTTCTGCTGAAAATAGATGTTCAGGGATGGGAGTATCATGTTTCGAAGGGAGCATCAAAGCTATTGTCAAGGACCGAGCCTGTGCTTCTGCTGAAAATAGATGTTTAGGGATGGGAGTATCATGTTTCGAAGGGAGCATCAAAGCTATTGTCAAGGAAGAAAGGTGAAGCTCCTTATCTAATATACGAGGAGGATGAGCTGTTGTTGCAAGCCAGCAACATCAGTTCAATACAGATTCGTGAATTTCTTGATAGTGTTGTGACCAAAAAGTAGCAAGGAGAGTATTCGATGATATAACTTTTGACATCCCAAACGGAGTCTTAACAGCATAACGGGTATTATTTGTACTTTGTCAATGGAGCAACGAGAAGAAATTTGGTTGATTGCGTGAAGAGAACATGCTTTTTTTAGTGGCTACCACTGTTCTCTGAGTTCTAATGCCAGATTGAAGCGCGAAATTCAGCCAAACCTTACAGAGTGCACTTGCGTCAATGGGGGTATTTCTATACAACTACCTGCTATCCGGGTCTAGAAATTTCATTCAGGATTTTTTCGTTGTGGATTTGTCAAACCTAGCCCTCGATTCCTGGTCCATTTTGTGCATTTGAAGTATCAATTGGAGGCATTATATTCCCAACGTTCTTACAAGCTTGAAGCTTTTTAGATGTGCACGTGAAGTGATTTTCATTACAACATGAAAATAATAATGTTTTGAACAGGATTTTCGAAAAGATTAGAGAAGATGATTTTCATAAAGATAAAAAGATGAAACCATTACAACAGGAAAAGAATAACGCACGATGTAAAAAGAATTGTTTGGATTTGAAGTGATTTTCCGAAAGATTTTTTTTGAGAAGGATTTTTGAAAAGATGATTGAAAGAGTTGAGACAAATGAATATTGCGTATCAAGTGAAAATCGGAATTGTGGAGGGAATTTTGATTGGAAAAAAAAAAAAAAAGAAGCAAAGGGAAGTACAGAATGGAAAAATTATTTCCTTATATTGTTGCCTCTACATATGGAATGACGGAGTAGCATTCCAAGTTGTGAGTTCACATCTAAAGTCGGATAATCTGAAGTAGGTCACATAGTTAAGTGGACCCTATAGGAAATTGAACATCTAAGAACAAAAAAGATGCAAATATTTTTAGTGAGCCAATTCACCAAAGGAGGTTCCATGTCAATCAAATGTCCTACAATTCCATTGGAAGCTAATAAAAGAAAATCACTGAAATGAAACAAATCCCTTTTTCTCAAGTTTAAACTCAATGTTTGCCGTGGAATAGCTATTTGGTTGCAGATAATAAGAAAGTCAAAACTCCTGCTGTTGGAAAACTAATTTCACAACGTTTTAGAATCTCTTTCATCCAAATATAATGTATTAAATGACATTTATCAACTCAATGAAGGAGTGTAACACACAATACAAAGAAGGAGAATGGGCAAAGAGAGTAATGCTTATGCCATAGCATTACGCAACTGGCCGGCTAGCTAGTAAGGTACCCTTCAACTCTGGCCAACACAAAGCCTAGTTTTAACTGTCCTTTTTAAGTCATGGTAAATTGCTATAAGCACAAGTCTCCAAAAAAACTGAAAAAGAAACATAAGTGTTCAAATTGCAAAAGAATAAGAATGAACATCTGAGGAAATACACGAAAGTGCTTGGCTGTTGCAACCAATGGATTATGGGTCTTAAGCCTTTGTTACAGAAAGTGTAATGCTTAAGTGCTAAGAACATAACCAGTGGTCTTGTTCGATAATCATTCCACAAAAGGGCCTGTTCTGCCAATAAGTTCAAACAGCATGAGTTTGTCACCTGAAAGCAAAGCTACTGCATTGCAGAATCGAAGTCCCGATCAAATTTCCTAAGACCATTTTTTTAATTTATGAACTGCTTTGTTTAGCACCAGTAGTAGAAGCTGCGGCATTGACATGTCATGTTCTCTTGTATAACAAACATGAGTTCCACGTCCAGGGCTACTCTGGCTTCCCTTCCGACTTGGCTTTTGTTTCAATTTGACGTGACATTTGACCACATGTCAAATCTTTCCGTAGCAGAACTACTTGATCTACTCCCTGCAAAAGATGTTTCCACCTAAATCTCTGTATTTTTTTTTTGGACAAAAAAAAAAAAAAAAGGGTTGCCTATTACGTATATCTAAAGATGGTCTACAGGTGTAGGTAGAAAGTCTAGAAGAAGCCAAACTAGGGCTATTCTTCAGAAATTTTGAAGTAGCCGGAGTAGAAAATCTCCTTCGGCAAACATCTTGAGCTATTTAATCATCTACCTGTTCTAGACCTAAAACATTCAACTGTCTCATAGAAAAGCTCTCCATTGTGTTCATTGTGAACTCATGAAATGCAATTATAGGGAAGATTTATGAATTTTATGGTTATAATTTAGGAAACCTTGAGCTGGAAAATTGCATATATTTTTTACCACTGTCAAGAAAGGATGTTAGACAATGCAAAATGATTAGCCCATAAAAGGTGGTAAATTTTTCAAAGGGAACAATGAACAAAGTATTTACTACCATATTATGCATCTCAACTGTCAAAGTCAGCCATTACGTGATCCATGAGCATTTTATTGGCAAAAAAAAAGAAGACCCAGTATGTCATGAATATAAGGGCATCTGAGAACCAAACACCATATAAGAAAAGAAAAAAACAATGATAAAACAAGGCCTGCAAGTTGGAAGTAAAATCATAGAGATAAAGAAGCGAGGTTGTGCTCATTGCTAAGCTGCTACTAAAATTATTTATATAACTGAAAACAAGCAGCCTTGTTTTCGTCACTCACGATACAGCCTGTGAAGTATAGGACCATAAGTCAGCTTATATAGCCAATAACCATAGTATTTTCAGGGGACAATATATAAGTTGATAACAGATAAAAAAAATGCATGTGGGCGACGATATGCACAATAAAGAAGCTTGCAGACTATAAATACCCAAGGGACATAAAGTAGTGACCTGTAACAGTCTAACAGATCCATTAAGTTTGACTGCTTATTGTCAACCTCCAAGAGCTGCTTCTGAATGGAAGCCAATTCATTCGCTGTTTGAGCGCAACATTAGCACAGGGGTTTGGGAAATTGACTTTGTGCCTGTGGAATCAAGACATCTATGATTCTGCATCTTCACTACTAATTTCTTCTGCTGCAAATTCGCGATATGTTACCATCCGCTGAAGCAACTTTGTTTACGCAGTCACAAGAAGCTGCCACAAATTTTGTGTCAGCATTCTTGGTGACAGGATTAGACATAAAAGAAACATGCTTGTCTGTCACTGTCATCCATTGATACATATTCATAGCCAATATCTTGGATACTTGTGATGTCGCTACTCATCCTTTCAAATGTCGTAGAGGCAAAACTACCCTCAGTTTCTTCGTGGTGACCATCAGCACGAAAACTTCTAGTTTCCGGAGCAGAAATTTCTATATTCCAATCAATTGAACCTTGAGAAGAATCCGCATAATTTTGACATGTTTTTCTCACAGAAAGAGAAAGCTTTTTCTTAGTTGAGCTAGAACCGACTTTTGAAGTCAGGCATCCAATTGTCTAGACTAATTAAAGCTTGCTTATACGTTTTATTACTTTAAGCAATTCTTTGGGTGGAATCCTTTCCACTTTCTATTCAATCTAACAAAGAGATGTTGATTTTAGGATGGAGAATGAGATAGTACATTATATTCCCCTTAGCGTATACATTAACAGGACCATAGCCAGATGTATACAGATGGGTCAAGTCAAAAATTTGAGAACGGAAGTTCTGTTGCTTTATGTGACATTAATCAAACAATTGGTGTATACCATTCTAGTACAAGGAGTGCAATGGGATCTGTAGATACAGATCAGTATATCACCATTGTGAGTCAGTAGTTTCCACTATGACAGCTCCAGTTGTGCTTCAGTAAAGTTCATAGGATAAACAAGTAGTATTTTAAAAGCTTATTCACTATTCTAATTTCAGTTGAGTTCCAATCTTAGTTCACACCTACCAGCTGGTTAGCCTCACCCTTAACCAAAGTTGCATCAGAAGCAAATTAGAAAGGATAAGAAAACCTATATCACACGCATTAGGATCAATTCATATTTGTTGGTTGTAATAAAACATACACTCAAGAGGGCGCAGTATTCTCAAGCTTAGGACTTTGGCTTCTTATCAGACGTAATATAATCATGTAAATGGTTACTCTGTTAGTCTGTTTTTTAGTGTCAGAGTCTCGAGATCAAATGAATTCTTGAATGCAATATATACTATTTCTACTGATAGATACAGTTCATGCAAAATTTTATGCTATACAGATTACTTGAGTTTTTTTTATCATCGGAATAGCAGATTACTCAAGTAGTAGCTTCACATTGATTAGGGTTCAGCCAAATTCAACCTTCCTTTGATTAAAAATCTTTAGATAATTATCTTCTTCTTCCTCTTTCTTTCATCATGAACAAAGACAGGCTCCATAGAGTCAAAAGTTGCAGATCTGCAACCATGTCAGTTTTTCAGTTGTGCTTCGTACAACTATATTGTTCGGGTTATCGGGGTGAGTAACTATGATTGGTCTTTCCTAGTGCACTCTGCCTATAACCTATGAGGCAAGTTCTCTAACGTTTAAGAAACGAATAGGGGGCTAAAGAGCGAAAGGGGGTTCATAGCGAGATCCAATAAAGTTTTTTTTTTTTGAACAGAAATCCAATAAAGTTGGTGTGAAGACTTTTGAAGTAAACTCTACTTGTTAGCAATGAGCATCTTCTCACTATTTCGTAAATAGAAAGTGACTCCAATGTATACATGCTCTGATTATGTATACAGTGATGGAGAATGTGACCATTTATCAGCATGTTAAATTAAACCATTATGAACATATTGAATTCAACAATATAGTGTCAGATATTGTCAAACATGATGCAAGAAAAAACCCACATGAATTCACCATTCTCTCGAATCTTTAGGGAGTTTTTTAATGGGAAGTGGAACATTAAAAGCTTCGTCTTCCTCTTTCTATTCAAAGAACTGAGAAATGAAAACATTCCACCCTAATCTAATGAAAAAATGGAAGCTAATTTCGAAATTTAAGCGTGGAGGCAACATCTCAGAGAGAGAGACAGAGACCTAAACGTTTAGGAGAGAGACGGAGTCGATTTTCCTCTTCCCTGGCAACGTCTCTTGCTCAGCCATGGTGGATAGCTAGGGTTGTAGAAGACAGATTCCAATTCGAATTTATGATCAAACCACAAAACTCACAGCATTAATCCTGAAATATAAAAAAATTGAAACAAAGCTTAAAATCAACCACGAACCGATTACTTCTCAGGTATGCAGTGCTCTTACTCTCTTTATCCGCACCGTCGAAGGAGACTTTCTGCCGGCCGGAATGCACAGCACGCCGGAGGTCGTCGTCTGATTTAATCACTTCCAGTTCCAGCCATACGATTTACTCTCTTCTGTGCACTCGGGGAAATATAGAAATAAAAATAAAAAAAAATGAGTAACACAGGTTGAACCTGTGTTATCCTGTCAAAACGACGCCGTAAAACAAAGGGTGACATAGAATGAACCTATGTCATCCCTTCAAAACGACGTCGTATCATTCTAGTTTCTTAATTCTTAGCTTCCTTGGCACTTTCTACCTATATTAGGCAATGTTTTGAATATATTGTCATAATATATATTTAGGAAAAGTTTCAGTTTTATTGTATTCATATTAGTTATTAATCGCAATGTTTTTTTGTTTTTTAAAATGGGCTAAGTTACACAGAATCGAAACCACAACACCCCTTTTGTCTTAACTCTAAACCTCAAAACGACATAGTTTTGTTTAGTTTCTTCTACGGGCAGTTTCTATCTATCTCAATTATATTTCATTGATCTCAAACATTCATTTTGTAGAATTCCTTAGAACGTAAATCACGTAAGTGTTTCATATAATTGGGGTGTAAATTAGTGCTTGATCTTGATGTATTTTTGGTTCTTAAAATGAGTTCGGTTTCACATAATCAAAACCCTAAAGACACGTTCCATTTTAACGCCGTTCCTTTTTTTTCGTTTTCCCTCGTTCCACTGAAGCATTTCCGACCTCCATCATCTGAAGCTCGGCCGCCGTCTATCACCCTCGACCTCCAATCTCCGACGACGGTCGGCGGCGTAAGAAATATCTTACCTTATCTTATCTTGAAGATCTTGTTCTTTCTTGTTATTAGTATTTGATTTGGAAAATGCGAGAGAAAAACATTACCTGTGTTTACAAATTACATGGATACTGTATATGTGCGGATAAGAAAAATGCATTGTGGGTTTAATTTGTTTGGTGTTTGGATTAATAGCTTGGTGGGTCTTGGATTTCGTGAAGAAATGGAGGGAATATGGAGAAGAAAGCAGTTATTTCAGCCATTGACAAGTACATCTCTCCTTGCTTAATTGCTCTCGTCTGCTGTACTATATGCTTTAGTTAATTCTCATTTTTCTAGTTAATCTAGTTTCTGGTTCCGATTATTAGTAAATTAGCAGAAGGATTTGGTTTCTCCAACTTAGCATAAATTTACCGAGAAGAATCCTGATTCTGCCGATTCTGAGATTGGATTGATGATTTTCGGTAGTGATAGTTTTTTTTTTTGCATAGTTGATAACGCATTACCAATACTTTAGGTATGAGAAGTATCATTAAACTTACAGAAGAGACGACGAAGAGAGAAAAGCACACTGCTCCGATATGGTAACCTAACTTTCTCATCCTTTGCGTAATACATTTGATTAACAGGAAAATTGAAATCGAATGAGAATTTTCCATGCTTAAATAGTTAATGTCATGAAAACACTGTGATCCTCACTTTTGAACTGAGAGATTTAATATGGTTCACAGCTGAAATAAGGTAAAATTTATGATCTTGTCGGGAGTGTCGAATTTGAAGTTTTTTTTTCCTTTGTATTAAGGAAAGGCGTTAGGAAGTTACAGTCGTTCCATCCATGCAGTATTTGTGCAATATGGATGCAATTTACTGAGCAGGAAGCTTGTCCTCTTTGTTCAATTACCTTAGTTTGTCTTGCAAAGATATTGTTCAAGGGCAATTGATTTGTGGAAATAAAAGGCAGTTGATCTGACATTGCCGATCTACTTGATACTAAAGCATCATTGTGCTTTGAAGTTGTGTGATTTAGCTATGTTTTTTCCACGGGAGTACAATTTTTAGTCCAGCTTGGGCCTCATTGGTCAATATTTGGTAAGTGCAGATCAAAATTCAGAGTTACGAAAGGACCCATAATTGGATAGAGTTTAAGAATCCCCTAGATCAGGGTGGTCATAGATCAGAGCACTGGTTCTTATTACCGTCCATAGGGCAGGAAAGTCCTTAGCCTAGCAACAGGAAGAACCATTCGACTAGCATCCATATTCTATTCAGGCATTCTGTTAGGTACTTAATTCAGGGTTATTCCATCTTGAACCAACCATTGATGTTGACACATCTCGCTATGAACCCCCTTTTCGCTCTTTAGCCCTCTATTCGTTTCTTAAACGTTAGCGAAACTTGCCTCATAGGTTACATGCGTAGTGAATTATGAAAGACTGATCATAGTTACTTACCCCGAGAACTATGAAAGACCGATCATAGTTACTTACCCTAATAAACCCGAATAATATAGTTGTATGAAGCACAACTGAAAAACTGACATGGTTGCAGATCTGCAACTTTTGTACTCTATGGAACCTGTCTTTGTTCATGATGAAGGAAAGAGGAAGAAGAAGATAATTATCTAAAGATTTTTAATCAAAGGAAGGTTGAATTTGGCTGAATCCTAATCAATGTGAAGCTACTACTTGAGTAATCTGCTATTCCGAGGAAAAAAAATACTTGAGTAATCTGTATAGCATACAATTTTGCATGACATGTATCTATCAGTAGAAATAGTATGGAGTATTCAAGAATTCATTTAATCTCAAGACTCAGACACTAAAAAACAGACTAACAGAGTAATCATTTACATTATTATATTGCGTGTTATAAGAAGCCAAAGTCCTAAACTTGAGAGAATACTGCGCCCTCTTGAGTGTATGTTTTATTACAACCAACGAATATGAATTGATTCTAATGCGTGTGATATAGGTTTTCTTTTCATTTCTAATTTGCTTCTGATGCAACTTTTGTTGAGGGTGAGGCTAACCAGCTGGTAGGTGTGAATTAAGATTGGAACTCAACTTAAATTAGAATAGTGAATAAGCTTCTAAAATGGTACTTGTTTATCCAATGAACTTTGGCAACAAGTTTGTGTGAATGGGGCTGCACATTGGATTGGATATAAGCGCCTAGGGGACGGTAAAACCCATAATGTGATTTTGTCGTTTGGTATGGGGAATGAGGTGTTTGGGGAGATGGGACTCGCACAAGCAGTGGCTTCAGCGTCTCCTTTATCTTTGGGTCTTTGTGTAGTACACGATACGATCTCTGGGGATTTCTCGTCGTGGGTTATGAGGGACTATGGTGTGGTGGAGTCATGGACTAAGCTATATATTGTTGATATGCCAGACGGTATAAAGAATGTTTTTGGTCTTAGGCGGAGTGGTGAATTGCTGATGGTGACGAGGGGTGGAGACTTTGTTTCGTATCACTGTGGGAGCAAGCGCGCAGAGAAACTTGGGATGCGAGATGTCAAGTTGTCAATTTATGCCGAGAGTTATGTAGAGACCCTTGTTTTGCTCGACGGTGTTAATTAGGAATTAGGATCAATTCAGTTGTTGGGGTCAGAGACATGAAAGTAGTAGTGGTAACAAGTATGGTTTTCATAATCTTTGGAAGGGAATGTTGTTTTTCCAGTTTATTCATGGACCGGGGAGCAGGCATTGGCGTAATGACTACTTGCCCAAAAAAAAGACAAAAGTCTTACTGACACCGAGCTCATGATGCACCTGAATAGATCATTCACCCTCATGGAAGAACTAAATGAAAACCTGAAAAAAATATTCATTCAAATTTTTAAAATCGAAATGTGTAGGTGAATTCAGTTGTTCAAGTAAGAATGGAGCAATATATTTCAGGTTCTAGAAATTGAACCGATTTAGGTTTGAGACTTGAAATACGTCTGTTAATTTTAAAATCCGAATTGTGTTGTTTTATTCAGATATGAAAAATTGAATTCTTTTGCTAACACGTTATGTATCTACTTCATCTTCTAAGAATGGAGCAATATATCTCACACTTGGTTAAAGAAAGCACCTTATATGGCTTTGTTTTTCCAGAGTGATCCTATGGCAGTTGTTTACACGAAAGGAAGAGATGGTGCGCTTCAAGAGCTTGGCTGAACTGAAGTAGTGCTAAATTGATTGGATCCCAAGTAGATCACAAAGCACATGGTTACCTATCATTTTGAGGCTGTGCCGACTTTGGTGTATGTAAGTATGTTTCAATGCTTCCATCTTTGTTTTTTATCAAGCGAATACCAATCTCTGAGTTTCATGTTACTTGATAAATTTCCTTCCATCGCACGTTCCACGTGTATAATGTAGACACCCAGTTTCACAATGTAGGTGTAAAAGTATACCGTATATGACTGCTCAAAATTTTTACCAAGGAAACTGGAACTTTTTTCATTTATTTCTTTGTTGAACATTGAATTCTGAGGGCTTCACTTGGAAGTAAATATAATTGCTTCTCTTCATCCATCTATGGGGAAACTGTTATCCACACTTGTGGTGGTTCATGAGCTTATTCTACAGTCTACACCCATCTATTGATCCAGAATTTTGTACCGCAGGGAATCAAGAAGATCGCATTCGTTCGACATGCTTGCCTTTGGGAGGAAAAAGAGACCAAACTTGAATTGCAGTATAGGAAATTTTCAAGTAAAGAACTTAGTATGTTGGTTAGCTTGTTCCTGGCTAGTGGCTACCTTTGGTGCCATTAGAGATGCGTATTGTATGAAGCCATTGTGACTTGCAACCCTCCCGTGTAATTGGTGTTGGTGATTACTGACTTGTTTCCAAAGCTGGTATAATAGATATTTACCCCAATGAATGAATTTGTTTAACTACTCTGGCAGCATTGTATGAGCTTAGTTGGAAGAAAGCTCTTGTTTATACCGGCTACATGTAGAAATGGAGCCCCATTGCCATTTCTTCCCATCACTTTCCTTGTCAACCTCCGTGCTAGTCTGTTTATACCGGCTTCAAAGAATTGTTCTATGAAGATACACTGAATTTGGCGTAGATGATTGGCGTTGTGGTAAGCTGTGAGACTAATATGTACTATTAGTACTGGTTTTTCATTATCATGTTCTTACAAGCAGCAGCAGTAAACATAAAAAATGGAAGCTAAAGTCTAGTAGAACATGGTACGTGTACGTAGGTTATAAGCTTTGTTCTAAATCAATTTCTGATTACAGACCTGTTTCTCTTCATTGTCTTTGTTATCTTCATTGACCTTTTTCTTTTCCCATAACTTACTCCTAAGGGGAAAAAAAAAACTAACCTTCCTCCTCAAAATACAGGATCCAATTACCACAGCCTTATTCATTCATAGGGATTGTTCACTTTGTCTTGAGATTTAACTTCGGTTTTCTGGCCAAATCCTTGACCGTTGTCAGTCAGAAGTACGTTGGTGAGGCAGATTGCGTGCCTAACAGTTCTTGCGGAACAAAGATCTGTGTTAGGTTTGTCTTTAAAAACAAAGAAAACTTGCTTGGAAAATTTGTCCGTAAACTAGGAGTTGATGTAGAGCCGAGTGTCCTTTTCTGTGACTGTCAATGGAGATAAGAGTTTCCCTTCCTATCATCTAGGGGAATTAGAGGGGATCCACATCCCCTCATTTGTCCGAGCAGGCAAGCAAATGATGTACTACTGTTATTCTAGTTCTAGTTCTCCATGTCGCTGCCAAATGTGTTTAATA
Source organism: Gaultheria prostrata (assembly GCA_036023075.1). Taxonomy (NCBI): domain Eukaryota; kingdom Viridiplantae; phylum Streptophyta; class Magnoliopsida; order Ericales; family Ericaceae; genus Gaultheria; species Gaultheria prostrata. The sequence goes on along the minus strand of JAXBDA010000016.1, from coordinate 120,755 downwards.
AGATCATTGCGAAGTCTATGATATTCGTCGGAATGGTAAACGAAGAATGGTAGATGGAGAATGGTAGTTGATGAATAGTATATTTTTTTTAATGGATGGAAAATATGAGTTCTCAAGCTCAATACGGCGTTGGTGCACGTCCTTGCCCTAATAGGTCAATATTTATAGAGTTGGCAAAACATGCGCGTTTTGCTTGAGCGAAATTCACTTCAAACTGTGAAGTGATGAATCAATATTTTGCTTAAGCTAAATTTTCTGCTTTTAAAATTGTCCAAGTGACGAACTAAGGCCCTGTTTCCAACTATCGCACTCATTCGAAAGCAAAAAATAACATTTGAGATTCCTTTCCTTAACCTAAAACAGACACTCTAGAAATAAACAAGGAAAATTACATTGCAGTAGAAACGGGATACAAGATAAATGTATGTTTTGGACATGGACTTGCCAAAACCAAAAGGAGCTCAGGCTCAGGAGCTTCATATAACTAGGAAAGTCCAATGACCGAAATTGCCCTACCCAATTATAAAATACCGTTTCTTACGCACAAACTTTTGTGTCAAGAACCGAGAGGACTCTGCCCTTTTCATCTCGGGCTATTGCTGAAAGTTGTCTGTATTACCAACAATTTTAATGTCTAACATACTCGAATAATTAAACCAGCATTGCTCTGAAATGGTGGTTTTGAAGAGTTGCTACACAATTAAACCAGCTGAACCAACACCAATCTCTGGCATAGTGATTTCAGATTGTGATCAGGATATACCCATAACACATGCTCCCATAATCTACATCTATCGTCCCTCTGCCAACTTTTCCTATAACTCAGCTCTTGAATCTATCAAAATTTCCTTCAGCAAAGCACTTACCGACTATCTGGATGTTTGAAATGGATCGGAGACGGCGGCCAATTCGAACTCGAGTACAACTCGGTTGGTGTTCGGCTTTACTAAGCCAATTCCAATGCAATACTTGCTGACTACGGCGACTTCTGTCCAACACCGGAGCTCCGATCACTCATTCCTTCAGTGGACTATAATTCTCCTTTGCATGAAATGCCATTGCTCTTGGTGCAAATCACTAGATTTGCGTGTGGTGGCCTGAGTCTTGGCGTGGGCATATCCCACATCATGGCTGATGGTACAAGTTTCTTTCACTTCATGTCTTTATGGTCCCAAATTGCACGTGGTGAGCCGTTGGACGTCGACGTCCTCCCCTAAATTGATAGAACGGCGTTACTGGCTCAAAACCTACCAACACCGCGATATTAAGAAATTAAGGGAAGAAGCAAAGAGTAAGTTGATTCGTCAAAGGGACAATAAAAAACCAAAGAAGGGAGAACATTAACAGCATACTAAAACAATGTCATATACCTTCCCCAGCTTCTAACGCAGTGACAGTTAGTTGCCTTATGAATGAGACTTGTGGGCAAGGAAGAAGTACATTGGAGTGAAAATGCCCATCCTAAAACAAGCCAATTATACCATTCATCAGGGCATTAAACCAAAAAGTACTGGTTAAAAATCTAGTTACGGTGCAGAATTATACAAGTTATAGCCAATCAAAAGTAATGAAACAACAACGGGGACATTGAAAATGCCTAGATAAAATCTAGTTAAGCAAACCCCAGCAGTCCCGGTAGTGCTACAGTGCACAACCAAATGGCCGATTATACATCAAGTTGAACAGCAATATTGTGTCTGTAGGCCATCATCTGGTTCAACTGACCATTATTCAATGATCCAGATTGCAAGGGTAAAGTTTAAGTCCAAAATTTGTCATATGAGGACCTGAAGCTAATATTCTAGTTGGCACAAAATCAACGATACCTATTGGTTCCATCATTTAGGGCATCTCCAGTAACAGTACTAGTGTAAGAATCAGCACAGTTAGCTAACATTTTTTATTTTTTGTGTCCCAATAGTGTAATGAGAGAGAGAGAGAGAGAGAGAGAGAGAGAGAGAGAAGTTGGGCCCACTTATATCTATATATACATTTATATTTGTGTACTTTTTAACATTTTAACAATACTATTGCAACACTTTACCTTAACAACACATTTTGTCATAATAACACAAAAATGGAACCCACTTTTTACACCTTTGTGTCGTATAACACCACATTTTTAACTCCACGACTAGAGATGCCCTTATACTACACATTGCTGATGAAATGTACGCTCTCTTTTCACAATAGGAAGCAACTTCCTCCCAAAAGTTTCTGCAGTTTGTTATTTAACTGTCTTCGTACCGGCTTTATCTCATCTCTGGCAAGACCCAATAACATTGAGACCAGTGTTGAACCACATGATCATGCACCGGCCTTGCCAAGAATAACACTGGCCCTCACTTTCTGAAGCTGCATTTATACTATACAATTGGGCAGAGAGGAAATAGCGTGTAAACATGAGGAAAGGGCAACTACGCAATGGAACCTGTAACGGATGGTAATAACTCCAAGGCTGCGTGATCAAATAAAATTTATATGAAGTCTTGTTTGCTCTTCTACCAAGCAAAAGGCTATGCATGCAGAAAAAGAACTCACCGCCCACCTTCAACATGTGCATCTGCTACTTTCTCCAGGAAAGCTTGAACTCTTTGGCTTCCCTCTGGAGCAAGGCCTGCAAACTCCAATGCTTTGACCTACATAGAACGCAAGACTGTCACTTGTAGCTTCCTCTAAATAACCCACCACGCTGCTAGAGAAAGGGCCAACGATCAATGTGTCTTACAATGTTTCTAGTGAAGAAACGTCCAGCAGCTGTTAACCGGAAGTTACGTGGTGAGAAATGAGTTTTATCCAGAGGCAGATACCAAGGGAGAGGGGAGCCCAAAGCAACATTCTTTTCCCATAATATCTTCAGCGGAAAAAGTAAAACTAGAGTAAGTAAAATGCTTCTAATTAGGCACTTCAAACTTGTATCGGTTGTGTGTCAATCACGTCAAAAGTCAAAACCTGCGAGTTTTAGAGCTTCAAGACATTGTTCCCTTGACCTGATAGAAGGAATTCGATTACCAAACTCAACCTCGCCCTGTTTCCAAGAAAGTAAGTTTAATGCTGACAGAAAAAAGCAAGTTTAATGCTGACAGAAAAAAGCAAGTTCTAACACATCGCAACAGACTGATTTGCATGATTATAACCTTGATCCTCTGGTGCTCTTCATTTCCGGGATCAAAAGAATCATTGATGCACCAATCATAGGCAGCAAAATAGTGGTCATGCCTCAATACTCCGTAAATCTCTTTGTAGCAATCCACCTATTTCTCTCCCACAAAAAAACAAATAGATAAAAACGATAATATGAATATGCACACATGTATATAGGGATTCCAAGTATAATACCCAACATGCAAGATCAGAGTCATGAGACATATGCAAACTCAAATTCTGGACACGATCTAACTGAGAATTCCAGCTTAGTATACCAAATCTGGGGCATCACAGGTAGCTTCTATGGCATCAAAACTGTTGTCAGAAAACAGCATATCCATGGAGTCAGCCTGCAAAGTCCAAATAAAGGTAATCTCAAAACAAATGACACTACTTTAGCTGAGGATATGAAAACTACATGGGATAGCACAAGCAATCTGATATGGAGAAAGATAATGATGGGAGAAGGCAGTTACAAGTATGGGGATCCCTTGTTGGAAGTAAATCTGGCTACAAATTGGACTAGTAATCCGACCTTGACATAGTTGCAGGTGCTGTCCATTCCTGCCATACGGTCGAGTTCCTGCAGAGCAACCAGAGCACCTGAAGCATGTAAACAACCAATTACGGAAACAACTCTATCTATTTCGGTAGGTATGTATAGAAACGAAGTAAATAGTCTAATAGCTGGGAAATTCCTTCACATAAAGTCTGCATTCAAAATCCATAAACAAGTGAAGGATTACTACCTGTTCCTCTTGTTACTTGAAACTCATTGATATTTACCCGTGTGACTTGTGTTCCGCTGCACAAGGTCATTGACTTTAGAAAATTAATGGAAAATTTACACGTTTTCCAGAGACATAATGTGATTAGCAGACACAGGGGCGAGAAAAGAAAGGAAAAGGAAATAGAAGGATAGGACAAGGAAAGTGAACAATGGAAAGGAACCGATATCTTTTCTTCACATGTTTTTCGCATTTCCTTGCTTTTATATAGGTAAATGGGGTATCAAAGTGATTACTTCTTTCCTCTTCACATTTTCTTTTCTCGCAACCATATTAGGAAACTGAAGTTCATCATTAATTCGATCCTGAGATCCCCAATAAGCAAGATGGGTTGCACAACAAACTTCAGGATTATTTTCTAAGGAAACGTGTGCTTTCCAAGTTTCAATTGTGTGGTCCAAATGAATAAAAGCAAGTTCAGTTTCCAACTGGAGTACTTATTAAGGAAAAACCAGGAAGCCAGCATTACAACTTCTGATGGTGATCGGCATTAAAATCTAATATAGCAAGAACAATGGATCGGAAGGTCAAACAGTTGCTTGTTCGAACCAAATTTTTTTTTGCATTGCTGGAAGTGGAATATTTAACACTAGAAAAAATAGACGCAGATTCTTTCAATCAGATTTTTTCCCATGCAAAATAAATTTAAAAAAAAGCAGACATTATTTGAAAGAAAAGGCACGGTATTGAACAAACAAATCTGAACGAAGACAAGATTACAAAGAAAACTGGATAGTTAAGAATCCCTGAATCTAGTGTTTTCTCTTAGCAGCCCTCCCATTCCACATCCTACATCCAACACCTGCCAGTAACTATAGAAGTTCAATTACAACTTTTACCAAAAAGAGAACTTTGTTATAACTTAGAGAGATGCACTTTCAAGTAGTGAGATATGGAAATACCAAAAGAAAATTTTGTATTAACTTAGACAAATATGCTGTAGTAGTGACGGGTGAGGAGAAAAAAGCTGCTTATGTGAGTCCACGTGGATAGCTTCATGATTTGCAATTTTTCTTTGTACTTTGGCATCTACTTGCTTTTTGTATTATTGAAAAAGTGTTGTGCCTCCTCGGCATGTCTCTAGTACAATTATTTTTTTTGTCGCTGATCAACAAAAAAGGAGTGAGAGTGAACCAATTACCTTCTGTCCTGGTTTCAGGTCTAGTTGCAAAGCAATAAAGTGCTCATGTTTTTTTTATGCTAATAGTGTTATTTGTTCATACAAGCTCTACGAACCTTTTGGATGTACATAAAGAAGGAAAAGAGGCCTGTATATGTATGTGGAAATGCTCACTACGTGGTTAACAAATAATACAAGCTGTACGAACCTTTTGCGGCTTTTGTGGTCCAAGGGGTCTAATCGTTCTAGATAATTTATAGTTATTCGTGGTTATGCTAAAATTATGTACAGGGAATCAATCCCATCAGTTTGGTTTTTTGTTTTTTGTTTTTTATTTTTTTTATTTTTATGGTAGTACTGGATATCCCCAATAAAGTCATTGAAATACTGGCTTAGTAGCAGTATATGTTGAACGAGGAAGTTTCGAAGCTATCTTTGTTATGCAACAAGATTGTGAACCAAGCACGCACGCACACAACTTATTAAGCAATCACAGAGAACACCAGAAATTTACGTGGTTCTTCAAAATCGGTTACATCCATGGGGTAGCGGATTCACTATATGTAGGAGGATTACAATCACCCAACTCACATACACAACCTCTCAGATTTCTCTCTCAACTCTCTGCATTTGTTCCTACACCAGTACAAGAGAAACAAAACATGAATAAAAGCCAATTCTCTGTTCAAGAGCAACTTCAATGGTCCTTTTCTGCGACTGTTCTTAGTTGCTGGAGGCTGGAGCTGATCTCAGCTTCTGGAAGACCCAACTATGGTCCAATAGATTTGAGCCAATCCTCACAATCTTTAGGTCTTGACAAATTTGCTATTGGTTTCATTACCTCCATGTGGCATTTTTGCCATGATTGTATTCCGGAAGACTAAGTATGGACTTAAGAGTTGCTTCAATTCAAAAGTCTCCAACAGTATCGCCAACTTAGTCCTCCCGTAGTGCTACTTTGATTATCCGATGAAGAGTGGACTTACTCTGGATGCGTATCAGGCACGCTTAAACATGTGTACAATATGTACAGGGTTGGCCCAAAGGCCATTAAGGCCAAGGCCTAAGGCCTCCGAATTCCGAAATGAGAAGGCCACACTTTTTAGTCCACATGTTTATAGCTGTAGACACACACACACACACACACACACACATTTATATATAAGAGTTTAACTTACTAAATTTCTATAATTAGCTAAAAAGGGAGATAATCAAGAGATGAAGAGAATTTTAACTTTTGGAAAGTCCTCATGTTAATATTTCGCCTAAGGCCTCCGGATGTCTTGGGCCGCCCCTGGATATGTTTTTTTCTTTTCAAAATGGATATGTTACGGGCGCACTATGGTATTGTGGGGACCTTTAGGGTCATGGATGGTTGGATTTTTATTCTACATTACCATCATTCCAATTTTTTGCCACGACCATACCGCGGAGGAACATGTTTTGGAATTACTCAAGTCAGAACCTCCTCAAGTAAAACCACTTTAGTCCCTCCATGGAGCCACTTTAGATCACTTGAGAAAGAGTGGCTTCCATCAGCTATATGAACTATGACATGTCTACCGGCCTGCTAGGACATGGTAAAGATGGGTTTGATTTCACCATCATCCGATTCGTTGGGTAGACGTTAAGAGGTTGGAAATCAAGTTTGAAAAGTTGGGAAGGGTAAAAAGTGTCATGGATGCTTAGTTCTTGAATATTGGATTATGCTGTCCAATATCTTCCCAATGTGTGCACTATTTGTTGTTTTGATTCAATTTTGATCGAACACTGAAGCAATGCAGCAAAAACAAAATCCAAAAGTTTGCAAAGAACTATCTAAAGTAGGTGCCGCGTAGTGTACATATAGAGAGCTCCATAGGAGAATTTGGTGATCCATGTAAAAACCAATGTTAGTCTGGAGAAATGGATGGCTTTGTTATAGGTCTTGGAAGGGAGAAAAAGATTGCTCTCTCGGAACTCCAAGTGACCATCACTCACCCAAATGGGTCTGAAGGTGAACAAGAGGTTTTTCTGTCAGCTGCGTGAAGCCTCCTTATATAGAACATACTGCAGATATTACGAAGTCTAGAGCAACTTTCGTATTCATCAGACCCACTACTTTTTTTTTTGAACTGAAAAGGGTGGGAAAGGGCGACCAGTGTAGCAACCCCTCATGGGCATGACCATTGGGTTCCCGACCCGCTGTGTAATGTCCGGTTGACCCATAGCTGTGCGAATAAGACAGGCCGTCACCACAGCCCCACCTAGACGACTAGTGGGAAGCTAGATTAGACTCATTAGAGCTTCTTTCTATTGATGTTATATGCAATCCTACAAAAAATACATCTTTTTTTCCCTATGTAAATAACTCCACAAATTCATCAGTCAAACACAGACCAAGCTTCCTATTTCAACCACTGTTCCAGCTTGAAAATAAACATGTATAAAGGGAGTGGGCAAAAACACAATGTGGAATGAGGGTTGGCTCAACATGCAAATAAGATTCAAAACTTCAGCAGGTAGCATGTAAATTCCCTCCATTTCTTCACGAAATCCAAGACCCACCAAGCTATTAATCCAAACACCGAGTAAACCCACAATGCATTTTTCTTATCCGCAGATATATATATATATATATAGCCACAGCTTCTTATCAGGGCTCCTTGATTGAAGCTTTTTTGTTTTTTTTTTTTGTGTTGCAAATTAATTTTGGAAAATCCGAGCCGTCCAATGTGTTCAGAAGGTGTTTTCCAGGGTCCACGCGGGAAATCTTCAAAAAAAAGGGCTTGATCCAAGCAGTTTTTGCAAAAACTGCTTGGATCAAGCCCTTCCCGGTATTTTTTGTTGATGATTTCTCGCGGGGACCCTTAAAAACACGTTTTGAACACATTGGACGGTTCGGATCATAAAAAAAATATCGGGAACGTGGAGGTTCGGATCCCGGACTAGAAGTGCTCCCTATGTATACAGTATCCACGTAAACCCAATTTGAAAGAAAACCTACACACAGGTAATGTTTTTCTCTTGCATTTTCCAAATCAAATACTAATAACAAGAAAGAACAAGGAGCTTCAAGACAAAGATAAGGTAAGATATTTCTTACGCCGCCGACCGTCGTCGGAGATTGGAGGTCGGAGATGATGGACGGCTGCCGAGCGAGCTTCAGGAGGTCGGAGATGCTCCTCCCCGCCGATCAAGCCGCGAAGCCCAGTGGACGTCGTTTCAGCTGATTTATCGATAAAAAAGAAAAAAGAAAAAAGAAAAAAGAAAAAAGAAAAAGCAACGATGTTAAAATGGAACGTGTTTGTTGGGGTTTTAATTATGTGAAACCGAACTCATTTTAAGAACAAAAAATGCATCAAGATCAAGTACGAATTTATACCCAAATTATAAGAAATGTTTACGTGATTTACATTCTAACGAATTCTACAAAATGAATGGTTGAGATCAATGAAATATAATTGAGATAGATAGAAATTATCCATAGAAGAAACTAAATAAAACTACGTCGTTTTGAGGCCTAGAGTGGAGGTAAAAGGGGTGTTGTCGTTTCGATTCTGTGTAAGTAAGCCAATTTTAAAAAATAAAAAAACATTGCGATTAAGAACTAAGATAAATAGAGTAAAAATGAAACTTTTCCTAGATATATATTATGACAATATATTCAAGATTAATGTTTCAGATTAATAAAACATGGCTAATGTAGGTAGAAAGTGCTCAGGAAGCTAAGAATTAAGAAACTAGAATGATACGACGTCGTTTTGACAGAATGATTCAACCTGTGTCACATTTTTTTTTACGTCGTCGTTGTGAGGGGATCACACAGGTTCAGCCTGTGTCACCATTTTTTTTAAATTTATTTCTACATTTCCCCAAAAGCAGAGAAGAGAGAATTCGTATGGCTGAAGTGATTAAATCAGACGACGAACTCCGGCGTGAAATCCCCCACTGTGCGTTCTTGCCGGCAGCAAGTCTCCTTCAACGGTGCGAATAAAGAGAGTATGAGCACTGCATACCGGAGAAGTAATCGGTTCATGGTTGATTTTAAGCTTTGTTTCAAGTTTTAATTTCAGGATTAATGCTATGAGTTTTGTGGTTTGATCAGAAATTCGAATCGAATCCGTCTTCTACAACCTGTTTTAAACCCTAGCTATCCACCATGGCTGAGCAAGAGACGTTGCCAGGGAAGAGGAAATTTCTATTGAGGATAGCATAGAAATCAAATCCGTCAACAGGTCTGCTTCTCTCTCTCTCTCTGAGATGTTGCCTCCACGCTTAAATTTCGAAATTAGCTTACATGTTTTCAGTAGATTATACATATCACAGCATGAGGTATTTTTGTTGTCGAACAACTCATTCACTTTGATATCTTTAAATCAGCACAAGTTTCAGAAATACATTGGTTTGAGCTGAATTTTTGTCAAGTCTGGGCTTTTGTTGAGTTCCGTTTCTTGATTCGACTTCCTAGGTGTCAGGTTATTTGAGCTACATACCATGTGATGATAAAAAATTTCCTTAATTGGTTGACATATACTTTTGCATACAAGTGTATCCAGTTGGTAAGAAATCAATGATTGGTTTGAGCACAAGTTTTGAGGATAGCATAGTGTCTGGAGAATGTTTATAAGTTGGGATCATACTAAATCAGGGTGGTCATAGATCAGAGCACTGGTTCTTGTTACCGTCCATAGGGCAGTAAAGTCCTTAGCCTAGCAACAGGAAGAACCATTCGGCTAGCATCCATATTTTATTCAGACATTCAATTAGCTACTTAACTCAGGGTTATTCCATCTTGAACCAACCACAACCATTGATGTTGACACATCTTGCTATGAACCCCCTTTTCGCTCTTTAGCCCTCTATTCATTTCTTAAACGTTGGAGAAACTTGCCTCATACGTTACATGCAGAGTGAACTAGGAAATACCGATCATAGTTACTTATCCCGATAAGCCCGAATAATATAGTTGTACGAAGCACAACTGAAAAACTGACATGGTTGCAGATCTGCAACTTTTGCACTCTATGAAGCCTATCTTTGTCCATGATGTATGAAAGAGGAAGAAGAAGATAATTATCTAAAGAATTTTAATCAAAGGAAGGTTGAATTTGGCTGAACCCTAATCAATGTGAAGCTACTACTTGAGTAATCTGCTATTCCGATGATCAAAAAATACTCGAGTAATCTGTATAGCATACAATTTTGCATGACCTGTATCTATCAGTAGAAATAGTATGGAGTATTCAAGAATTCATTTAATCTCGAGAATCAGACACTAAAAAATAGACTAACAGAGTAATCATTTACATGATTATATTGCATGTGATAAGAAGCCAAAGTCCTAAACTTGAGAATACTGCGCCCTCTTGAGTGTATGTCTTATTACAACCAATGAATATGAACTGATTTTATTGTGTGTGATATAGGTTTTCTTTTCCTTTCTAATTTGCTTTTGATGCAACTTTGGTTGAGGGTGAGGCTAACCAGCTGGTAGGTGTGAATTAAGATTGGAATTCAACTTAAATTAGAATAGTGTATAAGCTTTTAAAATACTAGTTGTTTATCCTATGAACTTTACTGAAGCACTGGAGCTATCATAGTGGAAACTACTGACACACAATGGTGATATACTGATCTGTATCTACAGATCCCATTGTACTTCTTACTTGCAAACAGAGTGGGGTGGGGTGGAGAAGCTCAATTCATCGGGAATTATCTCAGAATTTGAAACAAGGAAGGTTAGAATTTGCACCTCCTTTAGATGGGCGGCTTGAGTTTGTCCAAATATGAAATTAATCATGATGGATTACCGAGAGTTGTTTAGCGGTCCTAAGTAAAAATATGATGGACTGATGTGTGATAGGAGGCCGCAGGCAGACAACTTAAAGGGGTCCTTCAGTCAACCCAATTGGTTTGGCCAAGTGGCATGAGACAACAACTAAAGGGCTAACCCCAAAGAGGTCCCAAGGTTGAATCTCATGAAGGCCAAACATTTCAAACCTTGGGCCACTAGAGGTTTGCCTGGTCGTTAACTTCAAGGCCCCGCCAATGAATCCAAACGCTTAGAACATTTCTTATCTTTTTCCACAAGCAAGGGTCCAGATTAGTCAATGGGAAAGCCTAGTGCTGTGTCACAGTGCAGTTTTTGCCTTCTTAAAGGCTCAACATCACTGGGCAAATGTGCAAGGTGAAAAAATAAATAGGTGTATCTGTGTATCTTCTTGTTTTAGAGATGAGAAGATGTGGTTGTGGGTTATGTTGGTTTTAGCAATTGAATGCTATGGTTGCTTGGAGCAAGAAAGGATTGCTCTTTTGCAACTCAAAGCTTCCATCAACCACCCATATGGCGATAGCCTTCCAACGTGGGAGGAGGCTTTGTTGGGTGGCGAAGTGGCTGCTGACTGTTGTGAAGGGGATAGAGTTGAATGCAATCCCGTAACGGGGCGAGTGATCCGACTCTCACTCAATTCAACAAGGGCATGGGACTTGGATTGGTATCTGAAGGCCTCCATGTTTCTTCAGTTTGAAGAACTTGAAAGTCTCGACTTATCATGGACCTTTGTAGTGGGTTAGCTTGAGAATGAAGGTTCTGGATAGTTGAATAAAAAATAAACAAGTTCACTGTATTGTTTTCCCTTTTTATTTATCCGCATGTTAAGTTATGACTTGATGTGTATTTATGAAAGTTCTACAGGTTTTGAGAAGCTGGCAATGATGAGCAGCCTGGAGAATCTGGATTTGAGTGATAACAATTTCAACAAAAGCATCCTATCAACTTTGGGGGGGCTAGCATTCTCTGAAGTCTCTGTATCTAGGCTATATAGGTTAATGGGAACAATCCATGTTGATGGTGAGTTTAAAGTAATCCTTTCCCAATGTCAAGTCAACACTACTGTTGGATCTTGAATTTGTGAGGAGAAAATGATAGGAAAGGGAAAATATAAGAAGAGACAATGAAGCGAAACAATCTTTTAATTTCTCTGTGGTAGGATATTGGAAGATGTGGAAACATTGATTGCTTTAGTTAGTTACAATTATAAGTTGAAAAAATATTCTAATATTTTATTCTTCTTTCAACAAATTCATGGCTCAATAACTTATACAAGGATAGCACAAGAACAAACACCTTGATGTTTCCTTCGTTTCCATGTAATACTTCCATTTTCTTGTCTTAAGAAAAGATCTCTTACATTTGAAAAACTTGGAGAAGCTGGATATTAGCAACAACGAGCTTGATAGTTTCACGACTCATTCTGGTATGATAACAAGGTCACTTTAAGTCTTGAATATTAAACCATACTTGATAAATGGACAATTATTCTCTCTCGTCAATTGGAGATGTATCATGCTCCTAGTTGTGCATCTTGAACTTTGAGTCTTCGTTGCTTATTGCATCTTGAAGTTCTTTAGCAAACAAAGTTACCTTTTCTTTTCATACTTATAATGGATTTTTTTTTTGCAGGTTTCCAATCAGTATCTATGTTGGGAAAGATCAAGGTACTTGATTTGGGATTCAATTTCTTCAATGGTGTAGCATTCTCTCATCTCTTGGTGTGCTTTCATCACTCAAGACTATAAATCTATAGAACAATATGAACGGATCAATCCACTTTGGAGGTAAGTCAAAATCTGGTCTTACATTTAACAATACAATAAGCATGAAAAGAACCAAAGAGTATATAAATTCATTGCTCTTTGGGTGATCTACACTGACCTCCCCATTTTTCTAGTTTACAAATTAAAAGCCTTGAGGTTCTAGTATTTATATTCCCTTGGTAAGGTTAAGATTCGCCAACTGACTTTGCATTCGGGCATACACTGGTTGTCTGTATTGATTGCAACTGGAGTACTTGTATTTGGACTTTCATCCATTGACATCAGCATCCTTTATAAGGTTGGATTGATGTCTTATTGTCAGAAGTGCTGCGCTTAAAGGAAGCCTACCTAACCAATGTATTCACATTTCCTATCAAAACCCTTTTTGGTTTAGTATTTTGCCATGTCCATGTGGCTTAAATTAACTAATTTTCCTAACAGCAATTCTTTTATTTCACAGGTTGGTGTGAACTACCTAACCTCCAAGAATTGGACCTTAGTGAGAATGATTTAAAGGGCAGCCTCCCTTCATGTGTAGGAAACTGGACATCAATCCGATTGTTGGACATCTCTTATAATCAGCTGAAAGGAAATCTAGTCTCGTCTATTAATCTCGTATCACTTGAGTTCCTTTTCATTTCACATAACCATCTCGAGATCCCAAATTCGCTTGTTTCATTTTACAACCACTCAAAGCTTAAGGTACTTTTAGGCGACAACAACAAATTCAGCAACCAAATTGAGTTTCAAAGATCAATTCCTAGGTTCCAACTTCAGGTTTTCAGTTTGTCAAGTTATAGTTCAAACTCGGTGTGCAGGCTCCACATTTCCTTTATTACCAGTACGACCTGAGAATGGTTGATCTTTTCACACAACAAGTTCGTAGGAACATTCCCAGTTTGGTTGTTGGAAAACAATACAAGATTGGAAGTTTTTAAGCTTAGAAACAACTCTCTCATTGGGCCTTTCCTCTTACCATCTCGTCCCAATCCTCATCTCCAATCAATTGATCTTTCTGTTTAATTATTTTGACAGCCGACTTCCAACAAATATAAGTTTCATCTTTCCCAATTCCTCAGATGTAAACATGTCTGCAAATCAATTCGTGGGTGAAATTCCTACATCTTTAGGTGATCTAGACTCTGATGTTTTTGGACTTGGCTAACAATAATTTGTCTGGACAGATACCAGAGCACTTGACATTTGGTTGTTCCTCCTTATGGTTGCTCAAGCTACCAAACAATAGTTTGTCTGGCCAAATATCTCCTTCACTTTCCAATTTAAATAAGTTGTCATGGTTATTTCTGGACAACAATCTCTTTGTGGGTGAAATTCCAGATAGCTTGTGTACTCTCTCTTATTTGGAGTGAATGGTAAATATCAATGAGTTTCAAATAACAATAGGGACAGTAAGTAATCCTTCATTTGTTTATGGATTTTGATCGCAGACTTTATTTGGTGGAATTTCCTAGCTAATAGTCTATTAACTTCGTTTCTATACATACCTACAGAAATAGCTAGAGTTGTTTCCTTAATTGGTTATTTACATGCTTCAGGTGCTCTGGTTGCTCTGCAGGAACTAAACCGTATGTCAGGAATGGACAGCACCTGCAACTATGTCAAGGTCGGATTACTCTTCCATTTCGTATCCAAATTACTTCCAACAAGGGATCCCTGTATTTGTTACTGCCTTCTCCCATGATTGTCTTTCTCCATATCATGCCCGTGGTAAGTTTTCATATCCACAATTAAAATGGAAGTTAGTACTGAAACTGTGTCGAATTTTTCAGTTCCAAAAAAAAAAAAAAAGGTGGAAATATTGGTGGATTGGGTTCTGATTTTATGATTTGTTGCTTTTGATGTTTGTATATGCAAGTATATGCCATCAAGCAATAGAAGACATTACTGCCTTAAATACCAAAGCTGGAAAATTTAATTCTCCTTGATATGTCGTTTGTTGTTTTAGTTTGGATGTTGCTCATTACAATGAAGCTAGGTGCCTGCGAATGGATTACTTCATTTTGGAGTGATACATTTAGGACCTTTGAATGATTGGGATGCATTTCCCTCTTGCTTCAGGATCTTCATTCTCAGTTTTCGAGATGATGAATAAACAACGATCATTTCGGTTTCGTGAGAAATTTCACAAAGCCGCCTTGCATGTTTTATCTCCATACATTATGTTAAGAATTAATGTGTCTCTTTCGTAATGTGGATAGGTCGTACTATCGACTATTTGCTGAAAATTTTCCTATATTTCGGTTCGTTTCTTCACATTGTGGTTTTTTTTCACTCCCGCATTAATATAGTGTTTTGCAAATGTTGCCAGTTGGTTGGTCGGCTTGACAATAGTGCAGTTTCGGCCAGTGCTGCAAAGTTGGCATTCAAGTCCAATGAGGAGATAGCGCTTCAAGTAAGGTCCATTTTTGACGATGTAATCCCTGAGACCGAGCCTGTGCTTCTGCTGAAAATAGATGTTCAGGGATGGGAGTATCATGTTTCAAAGGGAGCATCAAAGCTATTGTCAAGGAAGAAAGCTGAGGCTCCTTATCTGATATACGAGGAGGATGAGCGGTTGTTGCAAGCCAGCAACAGCAGTTCAAAACAGATTCATGAATTTCTTGATAGTGTTGTTTACCATGATTGCAATGACCAAAAAGTAGCAAGGAGAGTATTCGATGATATAACTTTTGACATCCCAAATGGAGCCTTAACAGCGTAACGGGTATTATTTGTACTTTGTCATTGAAGCAATGAGAAGAAATTTGATTGATTGCGTGAAGAGAACATGCTTCTTTTAGTGGCTACCACTGTTCTCTGAGTTCTAATGCCAGCTTGAAGTGCGAAATTCAGCCAACCTTACAGAGTGAACTTGGGTCAATGGGGTATTGCTATGAACCTACCTGCTATCCGGGTCTACAAATTTCATTCAGGTTTTTTCCTTGTGGATTTGTCAAACCTAGCCCTCGATTCCTGGTCCATTTTGTGCATTTGAAGTATCAATTGGAGGCACTATATTCCCAAGGTTCTTACAAGCTTGAAGCTTTTTAGATGTGCACGTGAAGTGATTTTCATTACAACAGGAAAATAATAATGTTTTGAACAGGATTTTCCAAAAGATTAGAGAAGATGATTTTCATAAAGATAAAAAGATGAAACCATTACAACAGGAAAATAATAGCGTACGATGTAAAAAGAATTGTTTGGATTTGAAGTGATTTTCCAAAAGATTTGTTTTGAGAAGGATTTTCGAAAAGATGATTGAAAGAGTTGAGACAAATGAATATTGTGTATCAAGTCGGAATTGTGGAGGGAATTTTGATTGGAAAAAAAAAAAAAAAAGCAAAGGGAAGTACAGAATGGAAAAATAATTTCCCTATATTGTTGCCTCTACATATGGAATGACAGAGTAGCATTCCAAGTTGTGAGTTAACATCTAAAGTCAGATAATCTGAAGTAGGTCACATAGTTAAGTGGACCCTAAAGGAAATTGAACATCTAAGAACAAAAAAGATACAAATATTTCTTGTGATCTAATTCACCAAAGGAGCTTCCATGTCAATCAAATGTCCTATAATTCTATTAGAAGCTGATAAAAGTGAATCACTAAAATGAAACGAATCCCATTTCTCAAGTTTAAACGCAATGTCTGCCGTGAAATAACTATTTGGTTGCGGTTTGTAAGAAAGTCAAAACTCCTGCTGTTGGAAAACTAATTTCACAACGTTTTAGGATCTCTTTCATCAAAATATAAAGTATTAAATGACATTTATCACTTAATTTATATATTTCCTGCACTATGGGAAACTCAATGAAGGAATATAACACAAAATACAACGAAGGAGCATGGGCAAAGAGAGTAATGCTTGTGCCATAGCATTCCGCAATTACGCAACTGGCTAGCTGGTAAGGAACCCTTCTACTCTGGCCAACACAAACCTACTTTTAGCGGTCTTTACAAATCTCAAAAAAAAACTGAAAAGGAAACGTAAGTGTTCAAATTACAAAAGAATAAGAATGAACATCTGAGGCCAAAGTAAGGAAATACACGAAAGTGCTTGGTTGTTGCAACCAATGGATTATGGAACTTAAGCCTTTGTTTCAGAAAGTACAATGCTTAAGTGCTAAGAACATCACCAGCTGTCTTGTTCGATAATCTTTCCAGAACCGGGCCTATTCTGTCAATAAGTTCAAACAGCATGAGTTGTCACCTGAAAGCAAAGCTACTGCATTGCAGAATCGAAGTCCTGATCAAATTTCCTAAGGCCATGTTTTTTTATTTCTGAACTGCTTTGTTTGGCACCAGTAGTAGAAGCTGCGGCATGGACATGTCATGTTCTCTAGTATGACAAACATGAGTTCCACGTCCAGAGCTACTCTGGCTTCCCTTCCGACTTGGCTTTCGTTTCAATTTGACGTGACATTTGACCACATGTCAAATCTTTCTGTAGCAGAACTACTGGGTCTACTCCCTGCAAAAGTTGTTTCCACCAAAATCTCTGTATTTTTTTGGACAAAAAAAAAAACGGTTGCCTATTACGTATATCTAAAGATGGTCTACAGGTGTAGGTAGAAAGTCTAGAAGAAGCCACACTAGGGCTATTCTTCAGAAATTTTGAAGTAGCCGGAGTAGAAAATCTCCTTCGACAAACATCTTGAGCTATTTAATCATCTACCTGTTCCAGACCTAAAAAATTCAACTGTCTCATACAAAAGCTTTCCATTGTGAACTCGTGAAATGCAATTATAGGGAAGATTTATGAATTTTATGGTTATAATTTAGGAAACCTTGAGCTGGAAAATTGCATAAAGTTTTGACCACTGTCAAGAAAGGATGTTTGACAATGTAAATAAGCAAAATGATTAGCCCATAAAAGGTAGTAAATTTTTCAAAGAGAACAATGAACTCAGTATTTATTACCATATTATGCATCTCAACTGTCAAAGTCAGCCATTACGTGATCCGTGAGCATTTTATTGGCCAAAAAAAAAGTCCCAGTATGTCATGAATATAAGGGCATCTGAGAACCAAACACCATATAAGAAAGGAAAAAAAACAATGATAAAACAAGGCTTGCAAGTAAAATCATAGAGATAAATAAGCGAGGTTGTGCTCATTGCTAAGCTGCTACTAAAATTATTTATATAACTGAAAACAAGCAGCCTTGTTTTCGTCACTCACGATACAGCCTGTGAAGTGTAGGACCATGAGTCAGCTTATATAGCCAATAACCGTAGTATTTTAGGGGGACAATAGATAAATTGATAACAGATCAAAAAATGCATGTGGGAAAAGATATGCTCAATAAAGAAGCTTGCAAACTTTAAATACCCAAGGGACATAAAGTAGTGACCTGTAACAGTCTAACAGATCCATTAAGTTTGACTGCTTATTGTCAACCTCCAAGAGCTGCCTCCGAATGGAAGCCAATTCATTTGCTGTTTGAGCACAACATTAGCACAGGGGTTTGGGAAATTGACTTTGTGCCTGTGGAATGAAGACATCTATGATTCTGCATCTTCACTACTAATTTCTTCTGCTGCAAATTCGTGATTTGTTACCATCCGCTGAAGCAACTTTGTTTACGCAGCCACAAGAAGTTGCCACAAATTTTGTGTCAACGTTCTTGGTGACAGGATTAGACATAAAAGAAACATTCTTGTCTGTCATCCACTGAATACATATTCATAGCCAATATCTTGGATACTTGTGATGTCGCTACTCATTCTTTCAAATGTCATAGGGGAAAAACTACCCTCGGTTTCTTCGTGGTGACCATCAACACGAAAACTTCTAGTTTTTGGAGCAGAAATTTCTATATTCCAATCAATTGAACCTTGAGAAGAATCCACATAATTTTGACATGTTTTTCTCACAGAAAGAGGAAGCCTTTTCTTAGTTGAGCTAGTACCCACTTTTGAAGTCAGGCGTCTAATTGTCTAGACTAATTAAAGCTTGCTTATACGTTTTATTACTTTAAGCAATTCTTTGGGAGGAATCCTTTCCACTATTAATTCAATCTAATGAAGAGATTTTGATTTTAGGATGGAGAATGAGATAGTACATTATACTCCCCTTAGCGTATACTTTAACAGGACCATAGCCAGATGTATACAGATTGGGTCAAGTCAAAAATTTGAGAACGGAAGTTCTGTTGGTGTATGTGACATTAATCAAACAATCGGTGTATACCATTCCAGTACTAGGAGTACAATGGGATCTGTAGATACAGATCAATATATCACCATTGTATGTCAGTAATTTCCACTACGACAGCTCCAGTTGTGCTTCAGTAAAGTTCATAGGATAAACAAGTAGTATTTTAAAAGCTTATTCACTATTCTAATTTCAGTTGAGTTCCAATCTTAGTTCACACCTACCAGCTAGTTAGCCTCACCCTCAACCAAAGTTGCATCAGAAGCACATTAGAAAGGAGAAGAAAACCTATATCACACGCATTAGAATCAATTCATATTCGTTGGTTGCAATAAAACATAGACTCAAGAGGGCGCAATATTCTCAAGCTTAGGACTTTGGCTTCTTATCACACGCAATATAATCATGTAAATGATTACTCTGTTAGTCTGTTTTTTAGTGTCTGAGTCTCGAGATTAAATGAATTCGTGAATGCTCTATACTATTGCTACTGATAGATACAGGTCATGCAAAATTGTATGCTATACAGATTACTCGAGTTTTTCTTTATCATCGGAATAGCAGATCACTCAAGTAGTAGCTTCACATTGATTAGGGTTCAGCCAAATTCAACCTTCCTTCGATTAAAAATCTCTAGATGATTATCTTCTTTTTCCTCTTTCTTTCATCATGAACAAAGACAGGCTCCATAGAGTACAAAAGTTGCAGATCTGCAACCATGTCAGTTTTTCAGTTGTGCTTCGTACAACTATATTATTCGGGTTCTCGGGGTGAGTAACTATGATCGGTCTTTCCTAGTTCACTCTGCCTGTAACCTATGAGGCAAGTTCTCTTACGTTTAAGAAAAGAATAGGGGGCTAAAGAGCGAAAAGGGGGTTCATAGCGAGATGTCTCAACATCATTGGTTGGTTCAAGATAGAATAACCCTGAGTTAAGTAGCAAACTGAATGTCTGAATAGAATATGGACGCTAGCCGAATGGTTCTTCCTGTTGCTAGGCTAAGGAATTTCCTGCGCCCTATGGATGGTAATAAGAACCAGTGCTCTGATCTATGACCACCTGATCTAGGGGATTCTTAAACTTCATACAACAATGGGTCCTTTCTTAATTCTAAATTTCGATCTGCACTTACCAAATATTGACCAATGAGGCCCAAGCTGGACTAAAAATTGTACTCCAGTGGAAAAAACATAGCTAAATCACACTTCTTCAAAGCACAATGATGCTTTAGAAACTGCCCTCTTTGACCGGCATGTCATCTCCACTATTCTATCACTTGATGAACTTCATGCATCATTTGGTGTGGCGAGGGCCAATGTTGTCTGAGAGACGCTTCACTTCTGTTATCATACACTGCTTCGCGTTAGTGATCAAGTCTAGTCTCTATCCAATAAAGTTGGCGTGAAGACTTTTGACGTAGACTCTACTTGTTAGCAATGAGCATCTTCTCACTATCTCCTAAATAGAAAGTGACTCCAATGTATACATGCTCTGATTATGTATATAGTGATGGGCCCACAACACAACTTCGACGGCACCTAATGGAGAATGTGACCATTTATCAGCATGTTAAACTAAGCCATTATGAACATATTGAATTCAACAATATAATGTCAGATATCGTCAAATATGATGCAAGAAAAAACCCACATGAGAATCGACACCATTCTCTCGAATCTTTAGGGAGTTTTTTAATGGGAAGCGAAACATTAAAAGCTTCGTCTTCCTCGTTCTATTCAAAGAACTGAAGAAATGAATACATTCCAGCCTAATCTAATGAAAAAATGGAAGCTAATTTCGAAATTTAAGCTTGGAGGCAACATCTCAGAGAGAGAGACACAGACCTAAGCGTTTAGGAGAGAGACGGAGTCGATTTTCCTCTTCCCTGGCAATATCTCTTGCTCAGCCATGGTGGAAATTTAACTATGAGATCAATTACAAAGAACATACCTAAAGGGATCTCAAAACAGGTTGTAGAAGACAGATTCGATTCA
Source organism: Gaultheria prostrata (assembly GCA_036023075.1). Classification (NCBI taxonomy): domain Eukaryota; kingdom Viridiplantae; phylum Streptophyta; class Magnoliopsida; order Ericales; family Ericaceae; genus Gaultheria; species Gaultheria prostrata. The sequence goes on along the minus strand of JAXBDA010000016.1, from coordinate 99,971 downwards.
AATTTCTAATCAAACCACAAAACTCATAGCATTAATCCTGAAATAAAAAAAATTGAAACAAGGATTAAAATCAACCATGAACCGATTACTGCAGTGCTCTTACTCTCTTTATCCGCACCGTCGAAGGAGAATTGATGCCGGCCGGAATGCACAGCACGCCGGAGGTCGTCGTCTGATTTAATCACTTCCAGTTCCAGCCATACGAATTACTTGGGGAAATATAGAAATAAAAATTAAAAAATGACCGTCAAAATGACGTCGTAAAACAAAGGGTGACATAGGTTGAACCTATGTCATCCCCTTAAAACGACGTCGTAAAACAAAGGGTGACATAGGTTCAACCTATGTCATTCCCACAAAACGACGTCGTGTCATTCTAATTTCTTAATTCTTAGCAACTCGGCACTTTCTACCTATATTAGCAATGTTTTATTAATCCGAAACGTTAATCTTGAATAAATTCTCATAATATTATATATTTGGAAAAGTTTCATTTTTACAGTATTTATATTAGTTCTTAATTGCAATGATTTTTTGTTTTTTAAATTGAGTTTAGTTACACAGAATCGAAACCACAACATCTCTTTTATCTTTAACTTTAGACCTCAAAACGACGTAGTTTTGTTTAGTTTCTTCTACGGACAGTTTTTATCTATCTCAATTATATTTCATTGATCTCAAACATTCGTTTTGTAGAATTCGTTAGAATGTAAATCATATAAATTTTTCATATAATTGGGGTATAAATTAGTAATTGATCTTGATGTATTTTTAGTTGTTAAAATGAGTACGGTTTCACATAATCAAAACCCAAAGACACGTTCCATTTTAACTTTCCCTTTCTTTTTTTTTTCCCTCGATAAATCATCAACCTCCTTCCACTGAACGCGACCTCCGGCGTGCTGTGCATTCCGGCCGGCAGCAAGTCTCCTTCGACGGTGCGGATAAAGAGAGTAAGAGCACTGCATGCCAGAGAAGTAATCGGTTCATGGTTGATTTTAAGCTTTGTTTCAATTTTTTTATATTTCAGGATTAATGCTATGAGGTTTGTGGTTTGATCAGAAATTCGAATTGGAATCTGTCTTCTGCAACCCTAGCTATCCACCATGGCTGAGCAAGAGACGTTGCCAGGGAAGAGGAAATTTCTATTGAGGGTATAGCATAGAAACCAAATCCGTCGGCGTGAAATTGACTCCGTCTCTCTCCTAAACAGGTCTGCTTCTCTCTCTTTGAAATGTTGCCTCCACGCTTAAATTCCGAATTCAGCTTACATGTTTTCATTTGATTAGGCAGGAATGTTTTCATTTCTCAGTTCTTTGAATAGAACAAAAGGAAGACGAAACCTTATGTAGACAAACCTTATGTAAAGCTTATTTTGAAGTGAAATTCCTGAGGGTGGGTTTCAGGCTAATTATTTTTTCGGTTACTCAGGCTTTCCGGACCAATTTGCGAGTACCTCAATGTGAGTTAACGTACCTGGTTGATTTATTAGGTTTGAATCGTGTCTTTTTTTTTTTTTTGGGCTCTGCAAAATGTTCAACTTTTCATAGTTGGTTCGCCGGGTAAAACTTATTTTCTATGTATAATTTTTTTCAATTGAAATTCAGTTATTTAAGTAGATAAACCTTATGTAAAGCTTATACCAGTTTGGTCTCCATTAGGGTGTGCACTTCACGTGGAAACCAACATTTGTCACAAATTGGGTTCCCAGTAAAGACATAGGCACAGAACAGTAGGAATCTGGAAGTTGGAACTTTGGGAAAACCTCAATTAATGGCCATTCAAGCATAGTGAAGCATTTAGCTCGAATAGGCGCAGGCACCGGGGTCCGGACAAATGAAGTAAATCTCGTTTTAGGTGTACTTGTTCTAGTGCACTTCGCTCTAACAATTCGTTATTATTTCAGTTACTTGATAAATCCGTAATTTGGAATTGTTTTCAGGCTATGTACATTCGTGTCAAGCGGAGTAAGACTACCTACTTTCTGCAGTGCGATCCAACTGAGACAATTCTTGACATTAAGCAGAAGTTGCAACCCCTTGTTGATCAGCACTTGACTCTTGTGGAAACCGGCGATGTGTTGGATGATTAAAAAACGTTAGCTGATCAGAAGGTATACAACATTCCTTTATTCCGGGTTCCATGATAAGTGTATGAGAAATAGCAATACTTGGTCTTGGTTGCCATCATCCTATGGAATTCTTGTTATGATGTCCTTGGAAACTCTTCTATTTTTTTGAGGCTTACCTGAGGATTTGTCAATGTGTTAAACAAATTTGTCACACCTTTTTCAGGTCGAGAATGGTGCTGTTGTAGCTCTGACCCTGAGAAAAGGTTGTGTTTTGTATCCCTTTGGCTTAATGCATTTCTTTCTTATTATTATCTGCCCTTTTTTATGCGCTATTGGTTCTTTGCCTTTTGCATTAATATCTTCATGAGAGATTTGACCCTCCACCGTAGTTGATTAACCAAACAGACAGTGATGAAGTGCGAAACAAGAGAACAACTCTAGTCATGCTACACCTTAATAAAAACCCAAGTTGAAAAGCTGAAGAACATTGCTAATGATAGCCGAGCCACAGAGTTACGGGCATACAGCCGATACGAGGCTGTGGCAGCCTGGCAGGACACCTATGGAGTTGCACGTGCAAGGCACGTGAGCACAAAAATGATCAAATTACGAAGTTGTACTTTCAAGTAAACATCGGCGATCGTGTGAAGCCACCGCTGCCAGGAGGGTACTTTGGGAATGCAATTATAAGGATCGCCGCCACAAGCCGATTGGGTAAGCTGATGACTATGCCATTAAGTTATGGCTCGTCTAAAATTAGAGAAGCTGTAGAGATGGTCACAGATGACAATGTGAAATCTTCATTCGATTTTATCAAGGTCCAACCAAACTTAACCCGTTTCAGGACATATCATACCGTCGGGTCGACTCATGGAGTTTTCTATGGGAACCCAAAACTTGAGGTCACAAGTTTGCTGGGCCTGCCGCAAAAAGGTGTGGATTTTGGATGGGGAAAAGAAATTCACATGGGTCCAGGAAGAGTTGTCTTTTGATGGAAAGTCCTTTATTATGGATGGTCATAATGAAGATGGTTCGTTGATTGTTGCACTAAGGTTACAAGTGGGCCACAAGGATGCTTTAAAAGAATTGTTCTATGAAGATATACTGAATTTGGCGTAGATGATTGGCGTTGTGGTAAGCTGTGAGACTAATATGTAATAGTAGTACTGGTTTTTCATTATCGTGTTTTGACAAACTTTAGCAGTAACATAAAAACTGGAAGTTAAAGTCTAGTAGATGCATGGTACATGTCCGTAGGTTATAAGCTTTGTTCTAAATCAATTTCTGATTACATACCTGTTTCTCTTCATGGGTCCAGGAAGTGTTGCCTTTGATGGAAATCCTTGACCGTTGTCAGTCAGAAGTACATTGTCATGTGTATTTGACCCAGGATTATTGCAATTTTGAGATTCACTTTCACCTTTTTCTTGATTACAGATGACAATGAATTTGAGGATGCAAAAACATCATGAGGCCAAATGACTTCTACCAATCCCGCGATGCAGATGGTGCCACGAAATTGGTGAGGCAGATTGCATGCCTAACAGTTCTTGCGCAACAAAGATCTGTGTGTTAGAAAATTTGTCCGTAAACTAGAAGTTGATGTAGAGCTGAGTGTCCTTTTCTGTGACTGTCAATGGAGATGAGAGTTTCCCTTCCTATCATTATGCTAGGGGAATTAGAGGGGATCCACATCCCCTCATTTGTCCGAGCAGGCAAGCAAATGATGTACTACTGTTTCAGCTTGTTCAAGATTTACCAGATGGTGTAATTTCAAAAAGTATTGTAGAAAGTCGGTTTTTGTTTCTGCTTCTTTTCATTTATCCTCGGGAATAGATTTGTTGTACAAAAACTATTCTAGGTAGACAGGATGAAAATTTATGGGAAAATTCAAAGACAAGATGACACAAAATTAGGGCCATACAAGATTTCTCTCTTTCGTCCTAGTTTTTGCCGTAATTTTTTCTCTAAAAAAAGGATCACATTGGGATTCATGAATTCACCTCTTGCAAAAAAAAAAAAAAAAGACCCGGAAAAGCTTAATCCGAGTAGTTTTTCAAAACACTGTTATATGGGAATGATCAAAATTTGATCGGGAAATAGGAGGTCGACACCGTAGCTTTGTGCGGATCCCTTACTTGAACCAGACTAGGGTTATCAATATAGAATTAATCATTTAAAACAAATTTAAGACATCTTTATTTATCCTATGAATTTTGTATTTGTATAAATATCTTTTTCCATGTGTGTTTAAGAAATCATGACCTAATCGAAGCAGTTTCACGTTCCGATTAGCTTCATGAATCGATAAAATATCACTCATAACTGTTTTCGGCTTTTCGCAGCTTTGTTTTTGTTTTTTTTCTCTCTTAAACTACTCATATGTCCAGACCCATTTTGAAGTTCACTTCATATGGAAAACACCCTCTATGCTAATCTCGTCTCCATAGGCCAGGAAAACACTGTGAAATGAGGTCCACACTGCTTGGTTGTGGAAATTAGAAGCAGTGTATATAAAAGCAACCCGGCTACGCGTACGTACACACATCGAATTTTTGATATAAAAGCTTGGAACGGTATGCTTTTTTGGGGGGACACTGCTTGAGCCGGGAACTAGCAATATGCGCTCTGGCAGAGCCGGGATTTGCATTCAGTGGTTGTGAATTCTATTAGGAGTACCCGGAAATGTACATTGTATTTATAAGAGTGGGTGTGAGCCGATTTTAAATTATATTTATCATTCTCCATGTCGCTGCCAAATGTGTTTAACAAGATCATTGCGAAGTCTATGTTATTCGTCGGAATGGTAAACGAAGAATGGTAGATGGAGAATGGTAAGTTTTCTTTTCTTTTCTGTTTTTAATGAATGGTAGTTGAAAATGATATAAAGGAAACTAATTACTACTAAAAAATAGTACTGGAAATGTTAGTTTTGCGTCAATTTTTTCTATGATTTATTGGTTTGTCTCGACGAGAAGAATAAAAACATATACAATTATGATCAAAAAAATTTTAAAAGTTCTCCCAAGACAAAAATAATCCAAATTTGCAATTTATTGGATTATTTTGTCTTTATTCACAAAAATTTAAGGTTGGTTAATAATTTTATACTTTTTAGATTACTCTCGTCGAGACAAACTAATAAATCACAAAAAATCGACGCAAAATTAACAAATATGAGAAATATTTGAATAAGGACAAACAAAGCCTAAATTTTGTCACAATTAATTTCTTCCTATCACCAAGATGGCAAGATGCCCATCTTTTGGATGTCCTTCCGTGCTACCCAAGTCGGAAAAAAAAATCACGCGGTCCCCACAATTTCAAGAAACTAATCCTTAGCCGTTCGTCCAAAATCAAAATGGCGATGATGCGAAATCAACGGCAGGAAAGCTAGCAACCTATTTATTTGTCTTTTTGCTACTGCGGGTAAAATCTCCTTTTTACTCGAAGCAGAGAAACTTTCCCTCCACATGCAAAATCTCTCGCTCCATTTTGGTTGGAAGGCAGACAGACGGAAGAGCAAGAGAAAATTGAAGAGAGAGAGTAGAGAGAGACTGAGAAGGTGAGACTGAGAGGGGTTTTGCTTTCGTATCACTCGATCTTGCGTACATACGGTAATGTATATGCATTATTTCACTGTAGTTCTTCAACAATCTGTTGATTCTATGCTTTTTATGTTTATTTGGTTTTATACTCAAAAAATGGGCTTGAATCGTTGATTATAGCATAATATAGGCGAGGTTTCTATGTTTTAATGGCCGCATTGACGATTTCTAGTGATTCTATTGCTCCTTACTTCGTCTTCTTCGTTTTCAGTCCATGATTTTTCTATTTTCATGGTTTTTTCTACTACTATTCTGTCTCATCTTTTTTTTTATCTGCTGATTTTGCTTGTTTACTTACAAATGGTGTTTATATGCTTATATGTGCTATCTTCTTACTATTACATGTGGCTATATGCGGGATCTGAAGCATTCTTATAGAGTCAGACTTGTTAACTTGTGTTTACTTATGTTTAATGTTCTTTTTGTTTAATCTAAGACATCGTGGAGTATGAGATTTTTTGTTCATCTCTTATTTCTCCTTTCCTTTTTTGTTGGCATTTTAAAAAAGAATCTGAGTCGTTTTTATATGTTGATACACGGAGGAGGCTCTCCTTTTCACTGTTGGGTTCTTGTGTAAATTCTCTTACAATTTTTCGTAGACAATATGCACGTGGCTGGGTATTTACTTGATTTCTACATTTTTTTAGGTCATTGGGAGTATTTTTATTTTTAATTCCTTATGCAATCTCTCAGATGCAGTACTTTAGCCATTTTTGTGCTTAGCAAAGAGTACACATGCATTTCGCAAGTGCTCATGGATTTGTGAAAATACTCGTAACCCGTAGGATGTTACTGCATGTTAGGTTCTCTTTGCTAGTTTATATTCTTTTTTGACATTGTCTCTACATCTAACTGTGCCATATAGATATTCCAAATCATTGTTTGTTTGTCCTCGTGGATTGTCTCAGCACTGCGTGTTGTCCTAGTTTGGTCTGTCACATTTGTCTTAGCGAAGAGGAAAATAGTAGTGATGCTTCATTTCGAAATTAACAGTAAAGAGGTGGTAAGATTCCTGATTTCTTGGGTTGTGTTTTCAATGGATTGTAATGGGCTTGACTGGTATCAGTATAATTTTTAGAAACCCTAGCAGAGCTCTTTCAGAGGCTTAGAAAGGTCAGACTGAGAGTTGTTTCCATTTGGTATCTCCAGATTTTGCTTACATACATCAATATATTTACTCTCTCTCACTGAAATTTTTCATCAAGCATTTGGATGGTTTTAGATTCTGTTTGAGTAAGAGATGGAGAAAGGGTTGATTGGATCTCCACCACCACCGCCACCAATTATGCCAGCAAATGTAAAGCCAGAAAAGCTGGATTCCCCGAAGCATTCTATTATCTGTAGGCCGGGGTCTGGTAGTTCTGGTAGACGCATTTCATTGTTGGCGAACCACTTCAAAGTTTCTGTCAAGTCCCCAGATGAAATATTTTATCAGTACAGTGTATGTTAACTATCATCTGTCTATATTGTTTTATTTTTGTACTATGTTACACTTATTGCACCGTATGATACATGCAGGTTTCAATTAATTCTGAAGATAAGAGAGCTGTTGAGAGCAAGGGACTTGGGAGAAAAATCATTGACAAACTTCACCAGACGTACTCCTCTGAACTTGGTGAGAAGAAGTTTGCATACGATGGAGAGAAAACTTTATACACGGTGGGGCCTCTTCCACAAATTAAGTTAGAGTTCCCCGTGGTACTCGAGGATTCGTTTGCGAAACGGCAAGTCTTATGATTGTATCTGTTCAGTTGAATGGTTATACTGCATGCTAATTTTACTTCAAGACTAAATTGGTACCCCAAGACTTACACGGTATTGCTACTGCAGTGGCAGCCCAGCTCACAGTGGGAGCCCTGGTGAGGTTAACAAAAGGTCGAAGCGGTCTTTCAACTCAAATTCTTTCATTGTTGAAATCAGTTATGCAGCCAAAATACCTCTGAGGTCCATAGCCCTTGCTCTCCAGGGAGCTGAAGCAGAAGAACCTCAAGATGCACTGAGAGTGCTTGATATTATACTGAGGCAGCAAGCAGCTAACAGGTACTTCATATTCTCCTTTGTTTGTGTTCTATAACTTTTCGACCCCTTACCATGCTTTTCTTGCCAACTGAAACTATGGCTGTGAAATTCCAGGGGTTGCCTTCTGGTGAGGCAGTCTTTCTTTCACGATGACTCCAGAAATTTTACTGATGTTGGAGGAGGTGTGACTGGCTGTCGAGGGTTCCATGCTAGCTTTCGCCCAACTCTTGGTGGTTTGTCGCTGAATATGGGTATGATTCCTCTCAGTTCTTTAGCTGCAATGAATTGCCCTTTTATTGCCACTTGCTGAGTTGCCCTTTTTCTGTTACTTGCTAGTGCTGATTGCAATAATTTGTGCAGATGTATCTACCACTATGATTTTAACACCTGGGCCTGTAATTGATTTTCTGCTAGCCAACCAGAATGCACGGGATCCTCGAAATATAGACTGGACAAAGGTTGTCCCTGTCAACTATTTATAGCATCCGATCTTCCATGTTTTCTAATCTCCAGTCTGTTGATATATTTCTAAATTTGCATATGTTTAGGCTAAGAGAATGTTGAAAAACATGAGGGTAAAGACTTGGCATAATAACCGGGAATTTAAGATCACAGGCTTGAGTGAAAAGCCTTGCAATCAGCAATTGTAAGTACTTGTTGAACTTCATTGAAATTTCCGTTATGATTTATTCCAGATGAAAAAAACTCACTGAACTTTTTGCTTGATTCTCCTAGTTTCCCTCTGAAAGTGAGGAATAGTGATGGAGGGAAGGATGGAGAGGCTTTGGAGGTTATTGTGTACGAGTATTTTACCAAACACCGTAACATTGAGCTTAAGTATTCTGCATATATGCCATGCCTTGATGTTGGCAAACCAAAGCGGCCTTGCTATCTTCCACTGGAGGTATGTAAATGCTTCCTGTTTTTATGGGTTACTCTCTTGTTTCTTATTGATACTCTGCCAGCAGACTGACTTCGCTTCTACATAGGTTTTGACTTGTTTTATCTTCCTTGTATTGCAGCTTTGCTCCCTTGTTTCTCTTCAACGCTATACAAAGGCATTGTCTTCAGTGCAGAGAGCATCTTTGGTTGAAAAGTCAAGGCAAAAGCCTCCGGAAAGAATAAGAGTGGTGACTGACGTAAGTTCTCATTCCAATCTCAATGCATGTTTTGATTGCTTTTCATGTTTCGATCATAATTCTCGCTCAATTTGGCAGGCGGTTAAAAACTACCGTTACAACGATGTCCCTCTTCTTGCTGCTTGTGGCATTTCAATAGAGAAGCAACTTACTCAAGTTGATGGGCGTATCCTTGAGGCGCCTAAGGTAGTTTAAGAATACGTTTTAAACTATGAATTGACGAACATTGTCATCCATATTAACTGAATGATCTACTCTGCACCTTTTCCTATCATATATCCATCATCAGCTTTTATGTCTTTTTAAGTTTTAACCCCCTCTTTTGTTCTTCATTGCAGTTGAAGGTTGGAAATAATGAAGACTGTGTACCACGTAATGGAAGGTGGAACTTTAACAACAAGGTATTCCCTTCTTTTGCTTGAAATAAAGGAAGAGAATGCTTTGACTTTAGGGGGTGGAGCCGCAATTGATTATTTTCCCACATGCCTTACTCTACTTAAATCTGCAATATCAGATTTCTAATTTGGTAGCTAATGATTCTCCTCTTTTTTTTTTCCCCTTTTGTTCCTTTGAAGCGTCTCTTAAAACCCGTCAAAATTGATCGGTGGGTGATTGTCAACTTCTCTGCTCGATGTGTTACGAGTAATCTTTCCCGAGATCTTATCACTTGTGGACAGAACAAGGGCATTGTAGGTCCCCGTATTCTATTTATTTGTCCTGGGGCTTTTATTTTTACATAAAAGCTTTGCTTGATGAAATTAGTCATTTTTTTCCCTTCGTGAGCAGCTTATTGGACGTCCACAGACACTGATTGAGGAAGATCAACAATATAGAAGGTCTGGCCCTGTTGCACGAGTTGATAAGATGTTTGAACTGATCATCGCAAAACTCCCAGATCCTCAATTTATTCTCTGCATCTTGCCTGAACGGAAAAATTCTGACATTTATGGTAAGCATGACTTAGGTTTCTTTGATTCTTTCTATGTTTTTACAGTAAAGTACACAGTATACTAAGATTTCTTTGTGCTTTCAAGGGCCGTGGAAGAAAAAGAGTCTAAGTGAATTTGGTATAGCCACCCAATGTATTTCCCCTTCTAAGATCAACGACCAGTACTTGACAAACGTGCTACTCAAAATAAACTCTAAGGTGGTCTGGTAATAAAACATATGAATTTGTTTTACCACAATTCCATTCGTCTTAAACTGTCGGTTGATAATTCTGTATGTTTCTTTCAATAGCTTGGAGGGACAAACTCATTGCTGGCAGTAGAGCAGCCATCTCGTATCCCATCTCGTATCCCTCTGATTAAAGATAGCCCGACTATGATTCTGGGGATGGACGTTTCTCATGGCTCTCCCGGCCGATCAGATGTTCCTTCGGTAGCGGCGGTACGGCCAATGCCCTACTTGCTTCCTAGCATCTGGGTCATCTATTTATTTGTGTTGATTCTCATCCAATGGGTTGATCATTTTAGGTTGTCGGATCTTGCTCTTGGCCGTTGATATCAAGGTATAGGGTAGCTGTACGGACACAATCTTCCAAGGTAGAAATGATTGAATGCTTGTTCAAGCCCTTGCCAGATGGAAATGATGATGGGATTATGAGGTAAATACAAGTGAATTTTGTCAACACGGTGTTCATTTGCTAAAACTTTAGCAACCAACATATTGTTACAAAAAGCATTAATCCCTATTGAGTTATCTTGCTATAGGGAACTACTGATTGATTTCTTCCAGACGAGCAAGGGATGTAAACCCGCTCAGATAGTAGTATTCAGGTATCAATATGTTGTTAGGGTGAAATTTGCTACATTTGTTTCTGTTTGTACTTTATATTATACAAATAGGTTTTAGCAAAACACCGACTTAGTTTTTAACACTTGCATGGCAGCAGGTATGTTTAGAATCCCTGTTTTGAACTGCTCCCTACTTCATTTGGGACAAGTCTGAAGTTTTTGTTCGCACTATCAATTTATGCCACTGAATTACTTGGTCATTCCTTGCCTCACTGAACATTACCTATTTCATAGGGATGGGGTGAGCGAGTCTCAATTTAATCAAGTGCTGACGAATGAGCTCGATCAAATGCTGAAGGTTCATTCCCGTGTGCAATATTGAATGGATTTGTTTTTATATAGTTCCTGTTATGACTTATGAGTTTTTTTTCTCCATACACGTGTATTTCTGATTATAACTACAATCTATTTACCCATACATGAACGGGGCATACACCAGGCATAATCATTAGGGATTGCACTTCATGCTAAACATTATTAACACTAGTAATCTCTGTGACCACAAGCGCGTTCGGTTAAAGTTTTTGGCGGATCACTTGCATCAAATGATCCAAGTCTCTTCTTGGGGCTTTCTATGCAAAGTTCTGCATTCCTTTCCTTTTGGGGCATGCATTATGATTGTAGGTGACCTCTGGGCCCTTCTAGTAAGTAGTAGAAGCTTTTGTTGGTGTCCTAATATGTGGTTTCAGCTAAGTTTTTATTATCTGCAAATCCTTAAAAATCTTCTTTGTTCGAAATAGATGGTTTGTTGATTCTGCATCAGATGGGAAAGATGAAATGGCCATGTTCTCTTGAAATGATTCAGATCGTATTTTTCATCTGTGGACTTTTTTCTTTTTGACACCATCTCCATAGTCTTTATCGGCATAATAGTGGGAAGCTCGGAGCTTCTGAACTTGTTACTGCAGGCTTTCCAGCACCTTGGTGAGACTAAGTTTCCCAAGTTCACTGTGATTGTGGCTCAAAAGAATCACCACACGAAGCTATTTCAATCAGGTGCCCCTGATAACATTCCTCCTGGTAAGTTTCCTTACTCGTTGCATATGTTTTTTCTCCATGCATGATTTGTTCAATGACTTACCCCCTGAACATGTTCATTACCTTCTTGTTTTCAACAGGTACGGTCGTTGATACAAATATTGTGCATCCAAGGAACTATGACTTCTACTTGTGTGCTCAGGCGGGAATGATAGTAAGTTATTGCACTTTTTTGCTCCTTTTTGTTGTTGTTGATAGAACCCTTTTCCGTTTTCTGGGTTGTATGATTTAGTGCATAGTAAACAGCTTTGATCTGTTTCACAGTAGTCATGCTGCATTTTCTGAGACTCTGTTAACTTGTAAAGCATAGCATTTGGGCATATCCAGTAGCTAGGGTTCTTGTTTAGTTTTTCATTTGATTTTGTAAACATAGAGGAAATTGAAAGAAGACCATCTATTTTATTTGGGGACAAAACATGGAACTGCCTCTAAGCCCTCTACCAGTCCACAAAATGTAGGGTTTTCTCAACTGTTAGTTTTGGGATTTTTTTTCTTTATCAACTCCAAATTTTGAGGTGATTTTAACGTGAGCGCCTCGAGTCCTGATCGAGTATCTGGATTTTTTTGGCTGCTAAATACGGCTTACAGAATCAAGTGTGCTCATCGTTTGGTGATCTTTTATATGCTTGCTTTCATAGTCTACAATTGTACCCCAAATGTAATTCTTGTTCCCTCATCGATCTTATATATCCATATTGTCAAGACCTCAATGTGCTGATATTGCCAAGATGCTACATTAAGTTCTCCAGTTTTTGTCCGAAACGATGCTAATACACATCCGTTCATCTAGCCACAATTTTAAGGTTGGCTGCTATAAAGGAATGAACTTTCCTTACTCTCTTGTCCTTTCTGCATATTGTTTTCAAATGACAGGGAACTTCCCGGCCTGCACATTATCATGTATTGATTGATGAGATCGGTTTCTCTCCTGATGAGCTTCAGAATCTTATCCACTCTCTCTCATACGTGTAAGCTTTCAACCTCATTGATTCTTCCAATTATCTAAAGTTTCAGCTTTTAAAATCGCTGCTAAGCATTCATCTTTGCCCTTTCTTTTTTCAGTTACCAAAGGAGTACTTGCGCAATCTCAATTGGTATGTCGCACCATGTCCAGTTCTAATGCATTTCTTACTTCTCTGTTTCTTTCGTCTGGAATCATGTTTTCACCTCTAATACTCTCTCTAACTGCTTTCCCTCTCTCTAGTGGCTCCAATCTGCTATGCACACCTTGCTGCAGCCCAAATGGGGCAATTTATCAAGTTTGAAGACTTCTCTGAAACATCTTCGGGACATAAAAGCCTCACAACAGCAGGAAGTGCTATTCCCGTTCCTGAACTGCCGAGGCTCCATAAAAACATTGCAGGTTCTATGTTCTTCTGCTGATTTGATGGTATCATTCTACTTGTAAATGCTGGTCATCTAATTGGTTTTGGCAAATATTTAAGTACCTTGGTGGTATAGTGAAAGGAATACAGGGGTGACCCCAGTGTCTGGTCTTGGGGAAAAGGAATAGGTACCTTTGGCCAATTTTGTTGGCCAAGGGTGGGTATTTACAAAAGATAGAGCAGGATAGGCAATCTTTTAGCAACTGGTGGCTTTATTTAGTTGTTCAACTGTCGGAAATGGCGATACTTTGTTTCCCATTCTGCTTAGGCATGTTAGGTTCGGTAAATGTTATGCACCAATGCTTAGGTGGATTTTAAGCTATATGCTAAGTTCTCAGTTTCTAATTTGCTGGAATCAACATTCCATGTTTTATACGTGGATTTGCTGAGTAAATCCATTGTTTACTTTGTCTGCTATTTGTGACTTGAGAAATATAGCCATGACGGGTACCTTTTGGATGCTGATTTTAAGGTAAGAAATCCTTGATAAAGAGGACCGTGGGCCCCTTTTGGGTGGATTCGTTTGACTAAAACTTGTCCTATATTTATGCATTCCCCCCTTCATTCTTCTATATTCTGGCCCGGAGATCCTCTGTTCAGGGAAAACCTCTGTGCCGAGGGATTTTCGGCCTTTGGATCACTTTGAAATAAAAAAAAAACAAAAATCCACAATCTAAAGGCCCAAACCCCCTCAGCACAGAGGCACATGGAGTTTGGGCACAGAGGATCTCGCTATATTCTAACTTAGATACTTTTGCTTTATGAGTCTTTTTGCTTTATGAGTCTATTATGTGTGTTACATGACGCCTGAGATGAATCTAATAAACTCCAGCAATTGTTTGACTCGTCCCGTGTGATTTTATAGACGTGAGTTTCCTTTTAATTTCCAAAGATGGCTCCAAAGAAGAAAATATTTGGGTACCACTAATTATAGACCGGTTGCAAGAAGTGGAATACAACAACAAAGCAAAGCATTCTTCATTACCTCCCAAATAAAAAAAAATAAAAAAATAAAAAGCAAAGCATTGTTAATCCTCCGCATAAATCCCGGCAGAGTGTTGCAAAATCACAGCTGAAGCAAGCATATCCCAGTTACTGCACAAACACAGTAGCAGAACTTTTGAACTTGAAACAAAAACCGCGACAAATATTTAGATGGAGATAACTCAGCTGACAAATCATCCTTTGGATTTGCTTTGTTCAGATTCCTATAATCTACACACATTCTGACCCTGCCGTCTTTCTTTAGAACGGGGACAAATAGTTGAAAGTCAAAGGAAGCGAGGTGACTAAACAAATCAACAGGAGAGGAGCCATAGGGCCTGACTAATTCCCTTTCGCCTCTCCATGGGCGATGGGAGGGGAAGCGAAGACTCTAAGATCTGTAGAAAACTTCTTCCGAATGGCATAAATGTCCGATTACTTCCTCGATCTTTCAACGAAAACTGACGACGCCTACTCCTTTAGGATAGGATCGTCGTTGGTCCTTTCACTAATGATCTCACCATTTTATTGCGCGAACGCCCACCCTAAAAGCAACCAACTTTTGTTGGCTTGAATTGGATTACTCTTGAACGCACATATAAGCCGATAGCGATTGCATAAGATCTGTTTTCAAGAGAAATACTGCCATAAAAGCAATTTAATCATTTACAACTCACCCTGCTCTGCATGTTTCTTACATGATATTGAGCAAACAGTGTAGATTTTCTTTTACTGAGGAACTCATAATATTTACAATGTACATTCATGTTTTATAGCCCATGGCATCATTGAGCTGACCCTATTTTGGCCTATTGTCAGTCTTGAGAAACCGGACGTATTCCTGCTGCAACATGTCCCCTCCATTAACAGGATCAAAACTGCACCTGTAGAAACTGATAACATCGCCAAGAAACAAGAGTTAAACCAACGAAGAAAGTGACGAGAAACTGAAACAGTCAAAGCTGAATAAAATTTCCGTTGAACTGAAAAATGAAATTAAGGGATTTACTGGGGTGATATTATTCCGTACGCTGGTACGATGGTAAAAAGTTAAGTTTATTCACCAAAGATAAAACATTGCATTATGGCTGGCCTGGCCAGAATAAGAGAGGGTAGGGTTCCAATGTTTGATGGAGAAGGAAATGGGGAAACGGTCAGCCAATTTCCATTTCAGAAACGGGTGGAATAGCAGCAGGAAGTGCGAATCCAACTTTGTCAAAAGTTTGAAATTACTTTTGGTCCCTTCCAAGTTGCTACAACTAACCTACTTTGCATGAAATGAGAGCAAGACGGCCCCATCCCTGCACTCAACATAATTTGAAAAAGGAAGGAGAAGAAAGAAGAAAATTTCATACCTCCCATCCAAGCCAACAATAATTACAGTGTTCTGAGATCCAAATGCTGCACTGAACTCTGTGTATTCCGGCAAACGAAACTGGGCAAATGACCATTCTGAGCTAAAGTATTTTGGTAAAATCCCTGAAAGAACTCAGAAATGTGAGAGTTTGGAGGAGAAAACAAGACGAAACCTCAAGTACGAATCATTTTGAAGACACCCTGGTACTGGAAATGAATGAAGTTCGGACAAACCTATCGAGCAATTTTCTAGAACAGTACCATGCTAACTATAGACTGGTTAATAGCAGTTGAATTAACAAAAATCAAGGAACCGAAGATGTTTGTGAATACAAAAAGAAGTCTTAAAGTTCTGGTTAGGTTGTTCTTTTCTTGGCCTTGGATAGAAACAGAGGCAGCGACCATGTGGTCCATGTCATAAACAAATAGTAATGATCTACTATAAACTGCCTTGGTACAAAGGCAAGTCTTTCACCCTTATGCAAACAATAAGAACGTCTTAATGTTTCAGTAATCAATCTAAGCATCTTGTCAGAAATAACTTCTGTATTAAACATTCTTACCTTTCATAAAAGACAATGCTGATCCAGGGTTGTCACTAGAACTAGGAGGAATCAGAGCATCAAGGGAAGATGATGAATTCTGATAAAACAGCGCCAGACTTTGAGAAGCACTGGAAGACATTGATGAGTCCTCTCCAACGACCCGAACCCTGAGGCTGAATAAATGAACAGTACCCTTGTCACTCGACACCGCCAACCACTGGACGTTAGGGGAGAGACAAATACTATAAATATCTGCTCTGTCTACTCCTCTGCGTACCTGTTCATAACCAAATACCATTTAAGTAACTGGGCACTTACGCAAAATGCAGGAAAAAGGAAAAAACTTGATGCAGGTTGAGTTAGCTATTAGGTTTAAAATCCAGCCCAGAAGCCTAAAATCGTATTCTCACTACATAAATAGGACAGAGGATGTATGAAATGCTATTAAGTGGTGTGAGAGCGCACGATACAGGGCACAGCCTTTTTTGTCTTTTAGCCTCTCACTGCACTATTATCCCTACCATATAATTGTTGTACCTATATTGTTGGAATCATATAGACTCAGTAACTACCTTAACAGCAATTAAAAACTCTACATAATAAGTCTGGAGACGAAAAGGAAAATCGAACAAGTACAAGATCATCCAGCAAAGTACCTCCTGTAACCGAGTCCCATCTACTGTGTTGAAAACTCTTATCAAGGTGCCTTTTGCGCTTGCAGTTGCAAGAAGAAGCCCATCCATTGTTAAGTTTAAGCATGCTATTTGCGAATCATGAGCGTTTATTAACTTGGTCATATTCAGACCAAAATGTTCAATCCGAACCTGCCCTCGTCGAAGACCCAGGCAAGCCAAGACAGACGTATTCAAGCTATGTGAAAGGCAACAAAGTCCCCTGGGGTTAGCAAGAGTTTCTATCTGATGAAGAAGCTTCAAATCTGTAAAATTGTAAACATATATCTTGTGCTCAAGAACAACAACTATTCGATCTCGTCTTAGTTTCACTGCACGAACCTCAGACCTAAACGAAAATTCACCGATGCAACGGCACTGATGATCATCCCAAATTATAACTTTATTAGGAGGGTATTGGGAATTGGATTTAGCACCAACAAGTGCTAAAATGTTAGACCGAAACAACATCTCGACAATTCCAAATCCTCCACTTTTCAGATCACGTCTGAAAGTTTCTTTGAAAGGATCACAGTTATAGATACGAAAACCGCGGCTTGTTCCAGCGGCAAAGCAGCCATAGTCTTGATTCCATGATACAGCAAGCAATTCCGTTTCATCACTGTCATTGAACTCTGGCTCTATCTGGCTAAAAGGATCAGAAACCCCAGAATCAAACATACCAAGCCCAGCTGGTGGAAGTATTCCTCTAGACGTTGAAACAACCGAATTCATGGGAAAGAGGGAATAGTCATGAGCACACAAATAAATCAAACCCTGCCGAAATACAGGTCAATGAGGTCATATGAAGCCGGAATAACGCAAGTAAGAATCCAGTAAAGCGATTGAGAAATTCAAACTGTATCATAATAACTCAGAAAGTAAGTCACAGACTCATGACAGGGGAGACCGCATACTTATTTGACTGTGTCTAGATGGTGCCAGCAAAAAATAATTATCAATTGATAACAGCCATCTAAAAACTACTACTACGTTTTCAAACAACTTACACTGCCATATTGTTCATCCAGGTATATAATCTAAAGATTGAAAGACATGTGACAGAACTATAACCTACATTTATAATCTGGCATTTTCAAAACCTCAATACAATGATAATTGTTTTTATCACATTCAGCTTATTTCACCGGTTAAATTGAAAAGGGACCTCATTTTGCTCTTTGTCATCTATATATCACTAATCCATAAATTCAAGGCTGCCATATTTCCTTTTTTCAATACATTATAACCTGGACGGAACTATGGCCAAAACCCAGCATGTCATTCAATCTACAAAATACAAATTTCACACAATCCTGAATCCCCTAATCATCTCTTTCTAGAACCCGCTTCATGAAGAATTTTTGGTTTGCAGGACTTAAAAAAAGATGTTGCTCAGGAAGTTAGACTCTAGCAAAATGTGACCATCTTGTGACTTGGTTGAATATGTAATATGAGCAGCAAGATAAAAACTTCATTAAGGATGTTTGATACATGGCAGTTGCACTTGCAGCTACAACCCTTTTACTCCGGGCTTGAGGAAGCCCAAGTTTACAAACACGGTGGAATATCAGTTGGAATTGGCTTGCTTGCTCAACTACATCAATTTCCCAACACCCACTTCAGTTCGAAGAAACCCTCTTTCTCCCCTAGTTCCCCAACCGAACATCGGAGACATTGTGGGATTGTCAATAGGTAGCAAATAAAAGTCAATGCAGATTTGTTTATTACTACCATAACGGGCGGACGTAAAATTATTTAGTGCCAGGCTCCTTCTCCACCACACGTTCTGGTGGGACCCTAGATAAAGTGTATGGACCCCACAATAATGTGTTGTGGAGCAGGGGCTTATGGCACGATGTAGCGGCGCCCTAGGGGCATTGAATAATCTCGGGGTGGACACCAGGACTAACCCCACAAATTCTGATAAGTCTTCACTAATCTACATAGTATTTTTTTCAGTTCTTAAACTAGATTTTAGCCTTCAAAAACCTAGTAACTTTACTCTAGTCCCTTCAAAGTTGTAAATGATTTTATACCCTCCGTGAAAAAAACCTGAAATGCTACTTGTTAGAAAATGGAAGGCTGTCTTCTTTATATCTATCCCCAATCGTCCCAACCTTGGTCACATAACCCTTCAGTAGGACCCTGCCCTCGGTCTCTCAATACTCACTCTGTGTTCCCACCCTCACTCCTTGCTCTCTGAATTTAGTAGTTCAGGATGTTTTTTGAAAGACATTGTTACGCCTGTGCTCCCGTTCATGCACACAAATGCCCATTACTGACTTAGGTCCAACTCCACCAGAGTAAAAGTGACCAATTCACTCAATCAAAGTCTCAAAAGGGCCAAATTATCAGTAGAATCTGAAATGCTCTTGCAAATTACGAGTTTTGGTCTACTTAAACATGTGAGATAAACAATTAACCGCTCAATTGGAGTAACATAAAATTCAGATACACGAAAATATATAGATCTGGAATCAAGTTCCCAGAATATAAAAAAATCAATTTCTTACAGAATAACGAAGACTAAAGTAAACCTCCCGATTTTCCAAATCGCTCGTCGTTCAGCACGGACGGCAACGGCGATGTATCGGCTCGATCAGAATAGTGCATTGCGAGTCGTGTTTTCGTCATTTACCAAAGGCTACGGCATTGAAATCGGAAGAAAAAGATGAATATGTGACCGATTCGCAGTATCGTAGAAAGTATGAATCGAATCTGATTACAGTGAGTGAAGAAGACGACGACGAAGGTTTGGAGGGAGAGAGGATCTTTTTCTGAGCCTGTAATACGACGAGTTGACGACAACTGGTTCGCGCAATTTTCCTGAATTCACACTCAAAAACCTTGATGTTTTTTATAACTACAAGACTACCCCAAAAGTTTCTATAATCATATCAAGACAGATGTTGTGCAAGGGATGCACATACATCCGGCCGGGCCGAATTCGGGGCGGACTTTAGACAATAAGGAGACTTATGCATGTCCAAGAACATCCCATTAATAATCGGGCTTTAACTTTTAACACTCTCAAGCCCGAACTTCTTAAATTTTAATTTTTCAAGCTTGTCTAACTAGTCATTTATTTGTAGATGTGACTTTTAGCTCATCTGATTGTACCCCTTACCAAGAGAGAGTTCTGGGGTTCGAGTCTAGGGAGAGACTTCGAACTCTTAGTAACAACACACTAACTCCACTCTAGATGTATATTGTCTGGAAAAGAAAGAAAAAATTATAGTCATTTATTTTTCTAAAATATAGTACTCAAGTATAAATTAATTATCCCCACTAAATTACATATATACATATATGCTTTAAAAAATAGGTTACTGAGTATATATAAGTATAAGGTATGGTAGTACTAGCTTTTCTTCTTTATATTTTGATAGTATAGATATATAATGAACATTATTGTCATTATTTAAAAAATGCAGGGTAGGGCCGGGCTTGATTATAGTATTCCCGAGCCCATCTACTTACTAAACAGGCTTAAAAACTAAACTCAATCCAACCTAACCTGATGAACTTAAATACATAACTCAACAGATTTTTACCTCCAGGGCAAGAAAATAGGCATCTAATTACCATTAAGGTAAGTCACTCTTTTTAGGGGTTTAGGTCTAAGGTGCACTTTCTTATAATAGGATTTTAGTGGTTTATGCTATTTCAAAGGGTACCCTAGGATTTTAGGCACTTTCATAGGGTACCCTAGGATTAAGGTTTTAGGGTGCACTTTCCTATTATAGGATTTTAGTGGTTTAGGCATTTTCATAGGGTTCCCTAGGATTTTAAGCACTCTCATAAGGTACCCTAAGTATAAGTTTAGGCACTTTCATATGGTGCCCATGTGGGTTGGGTAGAAAGAGAAACTCGTATAAAGCTAAAGGAGAGAGACATAACGGAATAAATAAGGATGAATCAACCTGGGCAGTGCTTTTGAAAAAGCGGGGTGAAGTTGGGCGTACAGCCCCCTTCATTTTTGTACTGGCCAGTGATTGCCCCATAACTCAAACCCTTAAAACATTGGATTTGGGCAGACTAGCGAGCTGGTGTGCAATCCTATGTCGTGGGATTGCGGCTCATCCGTTATAGCTACAAACAAGCAGAGTCAAGTATGCAATAAGGCATGTTAAAAGAAAGAGTAGGGAATAAGACCTGATAAAAATAAAAAAAAAAAAAAAAAAACAGTAAATTAAGAAATTGGGTTTCAAAATGTATTCCGTTAACTTATAAAATTATTTTCGCAATCCACTTATAAATGCACTCAAAAATTTATCTTCTAATATTAGTGTTATATGTAATTTGAAGCACTAAATGCCAATCATTATCCGATGTATATTAAGCAAGTCTTAAAC
Source organism: Gaultheria prostrata (assembly GCA_036023075.1). Taxonomy (NCBI): domain Eukaryota; kingdom Viridiplantae; phylum Streptophyta; class Magnoliopsida; order Ericales; family Ericaceae; genus Gaultheria; species Gaultheria prostrata. Next base: position 79,001 of record JAXBDA010000016.1, on the reverse strand, counting down.
AAGCTCTAATTTAGGAGCCGAACTCATGTAGGTTAATTCTCAAATAACATAACCTCCTCGATTCAAGTAATGGATTGATTAAAACTTGACAACTAATAATGCCACAACTTTTTTTATTGTGTCAAAACTCAATTGAATTAAATGGTTGTACTCAGAGTACAAACTCTTTATACCTTTTTTTCCCGCAACTCAAAATTTGGGTGTAAGCAACGATTGGCTAGCGGCTCCAAAAAGTAAAAACTGTTTTCATGTGGCTATAAGAGCTGTTTTCATTGAACAAATCGATCTCCTATAGTAGTATTTATCGAAGCGAACTCAAGCTCGTGCTTGAGTAGCTCGGTATTCTATCGTCGGCCACATCGCTAGTGGATATTATATCCTACTTGGTTTTTACATTTCCCGGGCAAAAAATTTCAAAATGTTGCTAACTTGCTACCTGGAGTTTTTGTCAAAGTCATATAGCAATTTTGTCAAAATCTGAATTTTCTCTGGATCACAAAATCTTGCTTTACCCTGAGATTTTGTTTGACCTTTTATATCAGGCCAAAAATTTTGAACTTGCAACCTACCTTTGACAAACAACAAATACTCAGCAGGCTAAGTTTACCTCAAATTCCCCCTCCTGGTGTTTTCACTGTCCTTATGTGGCGGCTGGAGGGGAGGACTTCACTCTCGATGGGTGTTTCCTTCTTTCGTGGTGATGGTTTTTCTCGCTTTCAATAACCCTTTCTTTTCAGTGAGGATTTCTCTCTCTCAGATCTCAAATCTGAGAAATTCTTATTGTTATTCCCTATGTTCCTTTCTATCGGTTGCACTGGGGTGCCGGTTCGGGCTCTAACAATGGTAGAGGTGATAGTTCTATATCACAGGAAGGCGGAGATGGTGGCAATCCAATGGCAAATCAAATTGATTGGCTTGCCGGCTTCACTACTATGGGTGCTTGGTTTTTTAGTCAGTGTGAGTTTTCTGTTGTGCGTAAGAGTGTGAATGGGGTCGCCATTCTTTGGCTAGGAGAGATAATAGTTGTTTGGGTGCTTGTACCTGGGACAACTATCCTCTTTTGCATCTTTCTAATCCTTTGATTAAAGACGGATGTTAATTCTATGTGATTATCTTGTGTACATGTATTTCTTATCAATGAAATTATTACCATTTTGCCAAAAAAAAAAAGTTTACCTCAAATTATATTTGTAAAATAAATCACTTTTTCTCAGAATTTCACCATGTCTTTGTCCATATTTCGATCAATTCAAATTTACTTAATCAATGAGGAATATACTAGGAGCAATATTAGTCCCAGTAACCTCACTTGCATTACTGGTGACACCAACTTCTCGCAATCACAGTTCGATGGGTTCCAATTAGGCTTGTCAGTGGACCGGACCGGATCAAAATCCGATAATCCAATGAGGCAGTGATGTTAGTAATTCAGTAATTCTTAGTCAAAGGAGATGTATGGGTCTCATGCCTCTTGAAGTAATGGACTTTCAATCAGTTAGGAGCAATTAAGTATGGAATTTCAGGCACTTCGATCCCACTCTTCGGAATTAAAAGGACTGCATTGCGACCATTACAATAAGTATGGAATTTCTATATGAGATTCAATTTAAGGAAGAAGACATAAACAAGCATCGATTGAAACCACAAATGCATCATTTTCCAATTTCCCAAACATCATGAGAAAACAATGGGACCACCAGAAGACAGCATCTAGTGAGTTCTTCGAAAAACTAGTACATGGGACCACCACAAGAAACCTGCATGTTCAAATATTGAAACTAAGTTCCATTAAACAAAATCCGGGAGAAAAACTTGGGTGCCGGACGGGTACCACATGGAGGTACCTGTCGTGCATCTCGGCTACCAAAAATATTTTGGACGGCTCAGATTTTAAAGCGAGAAATAAGGGGGGAGAGAGAGAGGGGAAGGGTTGGGAGAAATCTGGGCCGTCCAAAAGTGTTTTAGACTACCGAGATGTGCGTTCAGCACCACGTGTACTATATCTGCTAAGCACCAAGTTTTTCTCAAAATCCAGATACAACCTGCACTAGAATGCACAAAAATTGAAACTAAGTTTGATTACCAAAACAGGATCTGAGCCCAAGAGGTCCCCCATCCTTATTTGGCAACATCCAACATAACCTTCGAAGAAAACAAGAAGTACCTTACCTAGGTGGTAAGAAAATCAAGGTTTAAACAAAGTGCACATGCCATAAATGAATACATTAAGCTAATGAAAGCTACTGAAGCAAATGGTTATAAATTTATATGCAAAGAACCCAATGGAGAGATGCAGCAGCAGATGAAAAGAAAATGAATCAAAGTGCACTTCCTTTCTCGATGAACCAGAAGGAAACTTAGATTATAAATGGACTTGTACTTTTTCCGTGCAACTAGTCATTAAGAAATGCGATTTGCTAGCTCAGATGCGCCTTGAAATTATCAGATTAATCTGAGGTTTCATTGTTTTTACAGGACTTCCCACTTTTTAAGGCCAGCACGTGGTGTGTATTACAGTTTACATCTTAGGTGAAACAAAACCTAAATTTGTACAAGTACACGTACAACATGGAGGCCAAACCGCATTGTCTCAAAACATTAGGAGCACTTCATTCAAAAAACCCCAAGTCTTAATCGGCATTGGATGAAAAAGGAACCCTAGCTCATGTTTCTGGTGCAGTAGAAAAGAAAGAAGAAAGAAAGTAAGGAGATAGACGAGGCTTTAACAGATGAAGAGGACTTGAAGCTTGGTTTGAGAGCATGTTTGGACCTAATCTAGATTTTAAGATAGGGAGAGGCCTGTGAACAAGCAAGGTACCCAAGAATATGAATCCCCAAATAACAACGCAAAATTCCACTAGTTTCACGTGATATTGCTGATCTCAACTCCAGAAGTGCCAACCGGTAAAGAGCCCCACACAGCATGTTACCCTTCATTTGTATCGTTACTCATTCATATAATCGCGAAACAAGCTAGTATAAGAAGAGTTCAGATACTTAAAAGTTGGACACTCGCATATGAAGCGTTTGGCATTTAGAGAAAATAATCAAAATCATGCACGACGGGATATGCAGACAGCAGAGTGAGGACACGCTATCTTACAACATGTTTGAGATCATGATCCACTTATGAGGCATTCATGAGCCTGAAGTCTCTGGTAGCCGAGCCGTAGGCATGACATGACAAAGAAGGCAATAGAAAGAGGGAGCTCCCTTCAGTCCAAGCACAGAGAGAGAGGAATGAAAACTATCTCCCGCATCATTCACACAATCACAGTGTAGCCAACTAAACGCGTTCCCTGCTTTCTACTGAGTGGTTGAATGAATGAGTCGGCAGCTAATTCAGACCCCTTAATATCATCCATGACTGGGCCGAAGAAAGCTCCCTCAAACCAATTCCTCGATCGTCATATCTACTTTCGACTCTATTTGTGCAAACGGGAAAAGGCCGTGTTACTTCATTAGTGAGCTTTCCACCATCTAGAGCAATCAGAATAAAGCATCAGAGAATGTTCGGAGCAACCAGCGTAGCAATCCCTGGGCGTGACCATTGGAGCTCCTGATCTGCCAGTAGAATGTTCGGTTCAAGCCATAGCTATACTGTCCTTGAGGACAGACAGTCACCACTGAAACTTGAACACAAGCAAAATGAAAAAAAAAATTGGTTAATTAAGGCAAACCTATCAATACCACATCTTCATGATTGGAACTCTTGAGAAAATCATTTGAAGAAAATTATGAACGGAAATACTCCTTATCATGACATGGTATCACAAGCAGTTTCTACCACAAAAACTATACAAGTGATATAAGCGGCCATCGCTGCCAAATCACTCGTTGTCAATGAATGGATCAAACTATCATGACAAACTCCATGCTTGAGCTAAAAGTACAAAGAGTCAATAAGAAAGAAAAACTTAACTGCTGATAATGGGTTTTGATGAAACCCTAATCTCCATTCGTGCTGTGTAAATAAGTATTCAATGTCAATTCACTGCAACAAAAGAGGGGAGGGAAAAAAACAAAAGAGTGTGAGAAGAACAAATGAGAGAGTTAAGGATTTTGTTTTAGTATTTCCTAGTATATGAAAGCACATGGGAAACAGATCACTCAAACAGTAGCCGCGAAAATTACGGATTGAGAAATGCTGTTTAAATAAAGTGGGGAAGATGGAGACAGGAAAGGGACATCAAAATCCTAAGAAAATCTTAAAAACGTTGACAAAAGATAGGAGAGAAAGGAGCATTATTACTTTATTAAAATGTATCTATCTACACGTATAATAATACAATAATGATACATACACACATTTTCAATCACATACCCTCTCACATGTGGTGGGGCCCACAATATGTGAATCTTCATGTAGCGGCGGGGTTCACCACAGCCCCATGGACTCATCCCTATCTCTAGGCAACGGGTCACCTGTCCAAAATGATGAAGACGAATGTGGCTAATACCAACACGGTCCCACTGAGCGGATTGTGCCCTCGGCAGTGATTGACTTGGTGTCCGGGCAAATGCCGAGATGGAGTTCTGCCCTGTAGCCAGGGTGATGGGCATGGGCGTAAGCCCCCAGAAGGGTTTGTAAGGACCAAATTTCAAAAAAATTTTGTTTTGGCAATTCCGTGTGACAAAACACATATTTTATATCGAGTTGTAATTTTATTATTTTTTTATAAGCTAGTGAGTCTGTATATGAATAGAGTGGAAGGAGTCATATTTATGTAATTTGAGAGCGAGTAGATCAATCGGCTTCAATTGGATTAAAACAAAAAAAACAAAAAAAAGGTTGACTATGGTGTGACGGGTTTTGGCGAGGACGGATCAACAAAGGGATCAATCGTGTTATCAATCGGCACATTCTATTGGTTAATGGACAAGTAACGTGGCAAATTAAAAAGCCCAGTCAAAGGGTCCAACAAGGACCGGCGTTATTTGTCTAAACCTAATAGCAAACTAATTTATTGATATAGGGTTGGCATATACTAAAAAGATAGTGGCAATAAAGGAAAAAATAGGGCGTCCATATTGATCACCTTTGGTGATTAAAAAGCATAGTGGCGGCATATGCACAGATTGGTCCATTGTGATTAAAAAGAACAGCGGCGGCATGTGCAAAAAATTGGGCAGCAACTTCAGAGTTTTCAAAGGACGATTTTCGTAGATCGGAGGGCTTGTGAACTCAAGGCCGTTGGAGATCAAGATCACTGGGTGCGGTGTACGTGTGACTTGGCAGGTGATACTTAGAACGTTGTGAGGATTTACTTCGTTTGGATAGGTATATTTGTAATTGCACAATGATTATAGTGGTTTTGATTCCTTCCCGTGATTTTTTACCCATTTAGGATTTTCCACGTATATCCTGGTGTTCTCTGATTGGTTGATTGCGTAGTTTATGCTTGGAGTTTAACTTAGTGATTTGCGTTCATATTGTAAGGGTTTTTTTCAGATTGTTAAAAAACCCTGATTTTTCAGGGTTCTCGGAAGTACCCCAATGGGCATATCACTCCGATCGATGGATCCCGGTAGCTATCGCTCTGGGTAAGAGGCACAACCACCGCGCCCGGGCACCGATTAGGCCGCATCGATGGATAGCGGGTGTTCTGATAGCGCTCGGGCCTATCAAAGGCTCGACTTAGGACGTGCCTGATAGACCATTAATGGTGTCAGTCAACCACCCAGTAAGCTTTGACTGCAGGGCCACGTGATTGATCGAGAGGTCCTCCTAAACCAGTTGACCCTCCAGGCATGACATCAGTTGTCAGCTGAAGCATGGTGTCTGCCTAAGACATTCTGGTCAGATCACATGGGGAGTCAGGTACGGACGGTGCGCATAAGGCATACGAGGGGCATGGTATAGACACGCCCCACATTGCCTATAAATATGGCACTGATCACCTACCTCACTCTGGATCTCTCTTTGCATTCAATAGCATTCAACTCTCTTTAAATTTTCCAGGTCACTTCATCTTCTCCGGTCACTTACTTGATCGTCGGAGTTCCTTCCCGGACAACCACCGTCGGAGCTTGGCACTAACGCAGGTGCTCAGTGTGCAGGTTGTCTTCTCAGGCTAGCATTTAGGGTTCCAGCAAGGTTCAGCCAACTCTCCTTATAGCCGCACCAAACTAGAAGGAGTAAAGGGGGTAACTCCGGTGAAGCGCCTCACACACTTCATATGCTTATATGTTGTAGGACTTCCTTTTCTTCATTTCGTGGTAACAGAGTGTTCCGGACCAGCTTACACTTACATATATTTGGCTTCTATTCTAATTCCTCTCCTGATACTTGCCGGTTGTAGATCCACCAAAAGATTAATCCCCTCCATTTGTGATGCTCTTAGAATGTTTGGGGGTCCCGATTTTATTGGTTTCACCACCTCCTTTGAATTAGCCACATCTTCCACTTTGTCACATTGAGTTTCTTTCACCTCATAAGTATTTGCCACTTCCTCGCAAGCAAAGTCATCAATCGAATCATTATCCACTGTGTCCCACTTTGCACAATGAATATGCGGTTACGAGGAGCAGTAGAACTTTCTTTTCTTTTTTAGTAACAGAGTGTTTTGGACCAGCTTGCATGTATGCTGACTAATTTGGACATTCCTTTTCACGTTCATAAGGGCATCCTTATCAGCCTCACCAAAAAAAACATCAAATTTAAACTCAAAAACACATTTTATAAATTAGCAAGTCACTTTTCCAAAAATTCACAAAATCAGACTCTCTATTCTAACTTCATCATATTAAACTATTATTTCTTTCTAATCATATTCCCCAAAAGTAATTTAAAACAAAAATTGACAGTGCATGAACAATGCGTGAATAGTGCCCTATGAGTGAACAGTGCCGCACCAAAATTAGTGCGGTACTGTAGCAAGTAAGAAGTTTAACAAATTTGATAAATGATTTGATGAAGCTGATTTTAGAGGGTTTGGCTCTCTACATTTGCTCAAAAGTTAATTTGTTAACTCTGATATAAGTGTACAACTTTGACCATAAATAAAAATTCTTTCACTCTCTCTCTCTCCCCCCACTGGGCCGCCATTGTTGAATGAGAAGGAAATATGAGGTTGCTATGTATTGAGTGATTTTTAGTAGCGACTAGTCGGTATTTAATGTCTTTCTACGAAAATTTTGAACACAACACAAGACTCGAAGATCGCTATCCAAAACGATTTAGAAAGAGAAAAAAAAAAACGATTTAGAAAAAAGTCCCTATGTTTAATGTTTTACTGTATCTCTTATTTATGGGTCAAACTTGAATGGTCCACCACCTCTAAATTTTATGCAACGAAATTAATAAGATATGTCTCGCTATGGTGAGCTCACAATAAGTACAGAGCAAAAAAATGCACTCTTTCAATACATTTACACATTTTTATACATTTTTTTTTATATATTTCAAGTTTTCAACGTACTTTTTAAACATCAAGATAAGCTTACAATGCCTATTTTAGCATTTTCCTTAAGGGTAATTGATATTCACACCACATTTTTATCTTCTAGTGAAATTTTTACACTAGAAGACAAAAAAAAGAGTGTGAATAACAAATTAGGGGTGTGAAAATCACTCCAGCTATAACTAAACCTCATGTACACTTAAGATAGTATTTGCATGAAGGGAGTTTTAATTACAACGCTTTTGGTATAAAATTTTGGAAAATACTAACCTCAATTTTTAGGGTAGAGGATAATGTATAGAAAGTGTAGTAATATCCGTGAAATGTGTAGTGATATCCGCGAAATGGGTATAGATATCCAAACTTGTTTTTTTTCTCCCTCTGTCCCAATTTATTAATCCTTTTTGGGAGTTCGTGCAATTTTTCAATTAACTATATCTCGTAATTTATATTGTTTTACGTGATTTTGAAAGTATTGTCTTGTAGAACTAATTGAGATCTATGAAACAAAATCGACACTGAATATAAAATTCATTACCGATTTAAAATTATAACTAATTTTTTATCCAATTAGAATAGAACAGTGGACCAAAATTTGGAATCGGAGGGAGTATTATATGCATGTTATCCTCCCCTAACGGACATAGGTTAGCAAGACTCTAAAATGTTTCCCAAGATAAGCTAATATAGGAGAGTTGTTTTACAAAATATAATCCGAGGGTTAGCGTGTCATATGTTATGAAACTTAAATTATAAGGCAGATATAACAACCACAATAAATTATATGCCTCATATATATATATATAATATAATATATGGCAGATGTCGTAGCACTTTAATACAGTGACATTTAATACAGGTTCACATCACCCACTAATTTGCAGCCTGTACTGTAAAGTCAGAAGAATCCTGGCTCTTGAAATCATATCTTGTGGAGTCAAAAAGCTTCACTTTTATATAAAAGCCATTAATTAGTCTCATAATCCATCATATAAATATGTCCATTAAGCCATGTGGTTAATGCAGGGCTGGACACCACTCCGTGGTAGCGATAAGACATCTTACGAGTAATATAGGAACACAACTATATAATATTGTCCCTCCGTCCCTTTTATAGTGTGTATATTTTTATTCTGGACTGTCCCTTAATAAGTATATGTTTTGAAAAGTTAGTGGATACATTTTCTATTTTGGCCTTAAAAGTAGATTCCTTTTAAAAAAATTAGTAGGTATTATTATATTGAAATGAGTAAATAATGAAAAGTAGATGTAAAAGTTATAAAAGTTGATGTGAGAGAAAAATTGTTGGAATTCTCAGATAACACACTTAAAAACGGACAGAGGGAGTACAAATTTCAGATAGACACAAGTACACAACTACAGACGGATTTGCATTTTAAATGGATGTTAACTAGAGAAACACATTGGCCCTGTTCGTTTGGTAATTTAGTTTAGTTTTGATAATGTCAAAAGGTGTAATGAGTGGAGAGAGATAGAGAGAGAAATAACGAAAATGATGATGTCAACAAAACTAAACTAAAACTAAACTGGGTAACCGAACAGGGCCATTGTCTTTCTGTTCAAAAAAAAACTAGAGAAACACTATAGTAAAATATCCCACAAGAGTTGCTGTGAAACAATCTTTTAAATCCTTGATCTTAAAGACGTTTATGCTATAGGAAAATGCAAAAAAAAAAACAAAAAACCAAACAACAAAAAAACAAAACAAAACAAAAAATTATACTCCCTCCGACCTTTTTTAAATATGTTGTCTCGTAATTCTAACTTATTTTCTCTCACATCAACTTTTACATTTATTTTCCACTACTTACCCTTATCAATATAATAATACCCACTAGCTTTTCAAAAAAGAATTTACTTTTAAGGGCAAAATAGGAAATGTGCCCACTAACTTTTCAAAACACACATTTATTAAGAGACAACCCAAAATGAAAAGTTAAACACTATGAAAGGGATGAGGGGAGTATTTTACTCCGTAGTTTCTTTTCCTTTTCTCATCTTTCCTCAATCCAAAGATTCAAGGATAGCATCCAAATTTAAATTTGAGAAACAAAGGACAAAGGGAAAAAAGAACAAGAAAATCTACGTGTTTTTTGGATGCTCAAAACGGCGCATCAATTTAACGTGACGAAGACAAAAAAAGGAGGTGCACTTTTCAGATAAAACTTTAGGGGCAAAATCTTTTGCCTTGTACATCCACCATTATATCACTAAATCAAAGTATTGCTGGAAGATACTCTCACCCCTTCATGAAATTTTATAGACCTCAACGTCGAATGTACATTAAATTCCAAGAATACACATAAGATTATATTGTCAATCCATTTGCTAATTCTGGTGAAACCTTCCAACCAGTAACTTTTCAGGACAACCCAAGAATGAGGCAAATGTCACAAGTCAGAACTAAAGCCTATGCAAAAAGCTGAAATTTTTTGCGAAAAACAGCAATTTAAGAGGGGAAGAAGATACATGCTTTATAATAGCGCGGAATTTCAGAATAATTGGAAGAACAAACTTGTTGATCCATCCCCAAATGAGCGAAGATCTGCGGGTCTAACCAAGGCCCTGCACAAAGGGCATGTCCTTTCTCTCTCAAACCTTCACAGGAAAATAATCGACGTCGGTGACAACGGAAAGCTCATAGAATAAGAACATTAAGCTTGAATAAATCAGTCCAAACAATAAACCAAAGACCAAAAAACTTCTGTAACAGGAACTCATCCATAAGCTATGTTTTCCACTTAACTTTTTTATTTTAGGAAAACAATCGATGTCGATGACAACAGAAAGCTCATAGAATAAGAACATTAAGCTTGAATAAAATCAGTCCAAACAATAACCCAAAGACCAAAAAACTTCTGTAACAGGAACTCATTTATAAGCTATGTTTTCCACAGACTTTTAGATTTTCCCATTGGCTAAAAGGAAAATGTTTAGCACCCCCAGTTTCCATTTGCTAAAAGCAACTAGGATTTTAGCACTTTTATAGAAACAAATTGGCTTTTAGCAACTTTAGCTTTTATAGCACTTTTATGGGAAATTAGCTTTTCGCAATTGGTGCTAAAACGGAAAACTATAAATGTTGAATCTAAGTATAAACAGCAGTATCTATAGATATTTAGATTTGAATCGTTTTCTGGATATTATTGGTCACTTCATCCATTATCTTCTTTTTTCCCTTCCACGGTGTTTCACCCTTTTCTTTCCCCATAATCCTCCACAAACCCATTCTCCTGAAAGTACTTGGTAGATGAAGAAATTGCCCTCTCTGACGTCAGTCCCCATGCAAACGTATATTACCAACATTACACGTTTCCCAACTATCTAGACAAGTTACCACCTTACCGCATATATGCAAGCCCTATCCAGTTGAATAAAGCTACCAGATTTCATGATACAAAGTTATAGAACTAAGATGGAAAGCAGAAGAATCAGAAACAGACCATTCGGAAACACAGTCTTCACAGAAAATGTGTTTACAGCGCAGTAGAATTGGAGCATGCATCTTTTCCTGGCAAATTGCACACAAATCTCCCGCTGCATTTACCTGCATCAAGTTACTAAATCGTATGAATAATTTGTCCTGCCACATGCGAAAGAGTGGGTGCTATTCTGCAGGCCAACAACTTCACAAATGAATGTACGCTTATTGGAGATTTAGTCACAATATCACGACTGCCACCATAACACATTCATTTGTGCGCCATTTTTTCCTGCAACCCATGCACGCTAGAACATTGGCACAGTTTATTCCTGGTTATCAAGTCAATGCACTGCGGACTCCGAGTAGCTTTACGTAAAAAAAGAACTCATAAGGATGCCACTGCATATATCTGCCAGCTCCAATGTTCAAGTTGAATCAATTCTAGAAAAAAGTTTGAAAATCCACGAATATACCTGTTCCAATGTGGCATAAGACCCATAATTGATATCCTTCCGTGATAATGCCTTCAAAGCAGCAAAGAAGGATTGCACCTGAATGGAAAAACCAGAACAAAGTTCAAGACAGGAAACTAAATCACCATAATCTCTTGAAGTTTTGGATTTTACATTCAAGGATATACTACTTGAGCCAGTCAGAAGCAATAAATGATATCTTCTGGAAATCATACCTTCTCAACAACAGAGGTAAGCTTAAAAGTTAAGTACAATCCTGTCGTCAGTGATGAAAAGAGGCTTCCATATTCTTTATTCAAGAAGAACCGATACCAGACAGGAGTCGGTAACAATGCACGGTATAACAGTAAGGAATACTCAACCAGAGTTAGCATTTGACCCTTGAAAATCAATTATCCACTGTCAGAAAACTCTCCAACAACTCAACCAATTACATTTATATAATTGAATGCTGGAAGACTTCAGATTACCTGCCGACGAAAATTATGGCCTCTGCCGTTCCTATAATACATTAGGAGAACACACTTCACAGCCATAGCTGCCTGCCGCATCATTGTGTCTGAAAACAAAATCAAACTCATAAAGATATTCCCAAATCAACATGATAGTGGAACTACACTAAAGAAAATGCAACATATGACAAGAAAAATGTTTAAGGCGGCAATACAGAAAGCAGAGAAAATGATTTGAATATAAAGATGTGCCAGAAGATCATCAACCGAACATTCAATTAAACCTCCACAAGGAGAAATTCCCAAATAAACTCCTAAGTGAAATAATTTCAAGCTTGAAAAACAAGAGTGAAAAGAACATCTAACGAGCATGGAAATAACACTGCTAAAGTTCCATGCATTCACGCAAATACACAACTTCTTCCCTCCAATTTTACATCGCCGTCTCACCAGGCATACATGCAACCTCACATGCATGTAGCAGGAGAACAAAAGTCTGTCCATGAGTCGAGTAACTCTGCTACCTATGACAGTAAGAAATATCTAAAAGAGGGATCCAAATCCTTACCATTTACAAGGATGATAAATATAGCATGCCAGAAAGGTGGTACTGCTTTAGGAGGAACCATGATTAACGGATATAAAAGATCATCATTCCGATACCACCAGTAAACACCAATCACTTGAAGCATAAAAGCCGTGGAGATGCCAATAAGAACAGTTATCTTTCTCTCACCCTGCAGAATCCAACAATTGATAAGCTGGAATGAGATCTCTCTCTTCCCCCCACCCCAAACAAAACCCCAACACTCGCCCACACAAATGTTCTATCTGGGGAGAATTGAAGTTGATTGTTCCTACAAAAGTCAGAAACAGAAGACGCACCTTTAGGGCTGTCTGCTTTCGAAGAATATCATTTGATTTGAACATAACAGCAGTTATCCATATTGTGCCAAAGAAACCTGCAAATCCTCAAGTAAAAGAAACCATCACTAACTAAAGGAAAAAGAAAAGGGAAAAAAAGAAGATAATATTCAATTGAAACTTGAAGCAAGCAATGCAAGGGGAGCGCGGCTATGGCCTATATACAGAACTTTTAATCACAAATCACAACGTTATCTCCTGAAGAAAAAAAAACTCTAGACAAGCAAATGCAAGACGGTACATCAAATGTCCAAGCTTGAGTCAAATTGAACTTAATAATTGGGGCATAAGAGACAATATGAAATCCTTCTTAAAAGTCATACTTCACATATGACAGAGTTTCCTCTTCATGATTAGCTATAAAAAATACATCCTCATTCCCGACATAAAACCCTCTGGAAGCCTAATCCTGGAAAGAAAATATTTTCCCTTCTTCTCAAGTATCGATAAAGATCAGCGACTAACATCGCCCCTTCAACCACAGCACTTTCCCTTTGCAGGGAAAGCAATGCTGAACACCGATGGAAGTTGAGAGAAAATCCAGAGCCAACTGGTTTTGCTGGTGTTTTCCGAGAGACGATCAAGGAATCTGGGTAGCTGGTTTTGATAAGGCACTCAGCAACTGTACTATACTTGAGGCAGAACCATTAGGGATCCTCTGAGGGATCTCTCTTCCGGTTGAAGAAGGAATCAACCAAGTTGACCTTGAGTTAAAACAGATTCTGTAATAACCGCAAGATTGATCACGGAAGGACCGCCAACTAATTTCCTCAGAGGAATAGCGTCTAAGATTACAGCAATGCTTGGGAGGTGGAATTGCACGATTGGGCACACCTTGAGTGAGGCAAACAAGGACAGTCAGGCTGGCCGACTTCGAAATTGATCAAGACTGTCACACGGTAAAGCTGCTACTCCTATGATGGAGATTGGAGACATCCCAGATGCAGATCTTGCTGGTGTAGCCTTGAAAGGCTTTAAAATTTTCAATTCCCGACATATAAAAAAAGATAGCTGAGTTCGTAAGGGCATTTGTATCACTGTTTTGTCTGTTATTTACGGTTTCCAACACCAAATATTAAAGGAATAAGTAAATATGATCAATCTGTGAATTATTGGGGAAGGGTGTGGGGATATTTAGAATCGTCCCCAGCCCCGAAACCAAGGCAGTTTACCATCCCCAATCCTTTGAGAAAAAATGGGGAAATCACTCCTAGCGGGCGGACATCCCTATTTCAGCCCCAAGTTCAAGGTAAATTGCATATCAAGCTATCACTACCATCGTCACCAGCATAGACGTGAAAAACAACAGCTTGTATAGAAGATCTAATTGTTTCGTGTAAGCAAAAAACATAGTAAAACAAAAGGAACTTACAGGAGGGAGCAAAACCCTGCACACTCAAACTATACAGCAAAACTAAAGTGGGTTGAGCCAGACAACTGCAAATACCTCCTGATCCAAGTTTACCGAGCTAAACGTATATGTTAACAATCTACATAAGCTTTCCCATATGCAAACCAGAGGATAAATTGCGCTTCAACAGCCAAAGAAGCAAGCTTTCCCTGGATAAAGTCAACCTAGAGAATCAGGTCTCAATTTCTTTTAATTTCATAATAACTCCTGTACCAGAAATAACAGCATCTCCAATTGAAGCCTCTGCGATAAAAATATATATGTCTGCCCACCGACCCTAAGCATCTCTAAATTTAAGGGCTCACTGCACCCAAAAGACTAATATCGTCCATAGATTACAAAGACAGCTTAACAACGTGTCGTCATCGATCAAACGATCAGTATTTAACCAACTACACCTAATTAAGTTCTTGTAATACCAAGAAATTACCATCTAAGACAATAAAGGGATGTCAAAACCAAATAAATTACTACCTTGCAAGTGCTGACGAATGAAGACCACCAGCAGTAACAACGAAAACGGAAGAACCTGTTCAACCCACCTCGCCACCTGCTGTATATCGTATCTCTGGTACGGCGACGTATCCCTACTAGCATTACTACCCGTCTCCGTCCCCTCCCCAGCGTCTCCTCCGTCCGAGGGTCCAGTGCCGGCCCTGCCCACGGACGGAGACGAAACCCGAACCCTCTCTTCATCGTTATTCCCACCGTCACCCGCCACGCCAGCAATCGCCGTCTCCTCAGTCTCGTCAAATCCACCGCCGTCGGCCCCGATTATCCTGATCGAGACCTCTCCGTTGCTACTGCTCGCCGTCTGAGCACCTGCATCGCTTAAACGGCGTCGGAGCGGTGAAGAATCGTCGGTGTTGGATAACAAACCCACGGTTTCGTGATGATCCGACCTAGGTCGTAGAATGCCGGAGTATTCCAGAAGAGTTGATACTGGTGCACGCAAGAAACTTAGGGTTGAGAATTGGAATTGATTCCTTCTTGGATTGGTGGTAGAATTGGTGTATGTATCAGGATCGACGGCACCAGCTGATGTCTCCATCCTGAGACCCCCTCTGTCCAGTTGATATATATCTATATATATCTGATACGTATACGTGTGTGTGAATATCTTATGTACGAATCTGAAACCCTAACCCTTCGAGGAAGAAACCGGAGGAAAAATATCTAGACGACGAGGGGGGGGAAGGAGAGAATCAGAGAAGTCAGAGGAGTGAGAATGGTGGGGGTTGGGGGAGGTGATGATATTAATAAGACATACTTGGAAAGGTCGAGCGCCCCTGCACTACTAAGTCCTCGAGCACGAGCACAACCGTTCGGTAATCAACGGTCAAATTTATTTTACATGTAAATTATTATCTTTATGCGAAGGTAATTCGGACTATTAATTGTTGAACGGACGACTGTGATTGAAGGACTACAAGATAGTCCTGGACGGGTCTGGCTCTGAGCGGTTGCCTAATTTTGCAAAAATTGAGATGGTAAAGGACTAGGCTGCAAAAAGAAATATTATTGGACTCGTTATCTCGACAATTAATGATTTTGGTAAATTGATTTTGAAAATTTAGGATCTTAAGATTTGCAAAATTAATTTTCTTATAAAAACTCATTTGGGACAAAAATCTTATGCTCTATTTGGAAAATGGGAAAGGAAGGGAAAGGGAGAGAAAGTTTAAAATTTTCTCTTCCCTTGTTTGGTTGGAGAGAAAAGAAAAGAGAAAATGGCTTAATAGAGTTATAAGAATGGTAAAATCTTCTCCCTCATTTTCTCTCGTTTTCCTTCTTAAGTATTTTCTCTTCTCTTCTCTCACTTTCCATAAGTTCCAAACAAAGCATTAGATTTCATTAAACTCCTTCCTCTTTTGATAAATGTAAGGGTTGATTTTATCAATTGGCAAAAACTAGGCATTAGATTTGTGAAAGATTCTATAATAAACTTCTCCTTCCGTAGTTCGTCCTAATTTATTTGTCCACCTTTTTACTTTTATGTGTACCACATATTTGTTTATTTTAGAAGACTAAAGCTGAGTTTTCACTAAAAAAATTATCTTCTAACTGTAGTAAAAAATAAATGTTATTTCTACGTGGCCTATTTTATTTTTATTTTTTGTCATTCGATATACATCAATAGAGGATTAACAAGGGAGTTAGTCCAGAGGCGATTTAGAAGCTATCTATAGCCCTAAATCCCAACGCCTCCACCGAGGCTCGAACCCTTGTCTCGCTTATGGGAGAACCAGGAAATAACCGCTAGGCTACAAACCCTTGGTTTACGTGGCCTAGTTTTCCAATTGATAAAATGAGATAAATCTAGTTTTGATAAAATCTATATTTTTATGGAGGTGTGATAAACTCTCACTGTTTTCCAAAATGATAAAAATCTAGTTTTGATACACTCCATCCAATGTCTTTATTTGATAAAATATATTTTTGCTAAAATCGGCCAAAATCATTTGAGGATCCTAGATTTTATCAAAACTAGATTTTATCTCATTTTATCAATTGGAAAACTAGGCCTAAATGGTATTTTTGTGATGTATGTGAGGAGAATGACTTGTGGAAAAATACTAAAAATAATATTGAAAATACCAAAAATACCATAGTGGAAACTCAATCTAATACTAGATCAAAAGCCACATAACTCATTTTCTGTCCCTCAATAATTGACTTAAAAAGTATACTTTTTCTAAAGTTGGAGGGTCAATTTTGGGAAAATTGAGTAATTACTAAACAAGTTCTTTTCCCCAAATTTTTTATAAATTGCGATGGATGGAAGCAACAAGCCTTAAACATTAAAAATATTTTTGCGTCACTGTCATGGTAGAAAATGCTCTCTACAATTAAACTCGAACCGCAGAAAAGCTAGATCGTTGAATACAAAATGGGTTTTGATTTTTTTAAAACGATTTTTAAACCCTTTATTTTGATAATTGCACACTCTTTCTTATTCGTCAATAACAAAATTGCATTTAAAAAAGCATTACAAGACAAGAAACAGTGTGTGCAGTTACAAAAAAAGGAATGTGAAAATCATTTGCCTCGACTTTTTCTTTGTTTTCCGCGGAAGAGATGCTTTTTGTCAGTGTGCAAATAAAGAAATCGGAAGACGCGGAGAGAGAGAGAGAGAGAGAGAGAGAGAGGGAGAGAGAGAGAGAAGGGGTAAAGTGGGAAGTAAAAAAGAAGATTAGCGGCGTCTGATTAAGAATCTCCTAAAGTGTACATAAGTAAAGTAAATGGTTTCTCATTTACCCCAAAAAAAAGTAATAATAAAATGGGTGTAATAAAATCAGTGCTGAGAAAAGCAATAGTTGAGTTGCTTGAGCATACATACAAGCCTTTTGATTCTTTTGTTAATTCCCCAAGCAAAGTTGCCTCCCAGTTGGGCAATAAATTATTCAGTCTCCCTTTACAAGTCCTAGTCCACATAGTTCTAGCTCAACGTTAGTTTACGCGTACCACGACAAATGTTAAGATCAATTTCATTGTCAATGTACGGGAAATTCTACTATGAATTGAGTCTAAATGAGTTAATAACACCTAAGACGTTTCAAACGTGAAACCTTAGAGGAAAACAAATCCTATTAAAAATCACGAAATCCTCTAATTCTAACCTCCGCTTCTATTTTTTTTTTTCCCTCTGTGTGTGAATAATATGGAAGTGTCACTAGTGTGCTGATGGTATCCCATTACCTCGGTGAGGGAGTATTGTCTCATCTCATCACACCATTATCTGTAGAGGATCTCACCTCACTGCACCTATAGCGGAAGCCAAAACTAATGTTCCATCATGTGTAAGTAGTGTGAGGAGTATTTTCAGCCTCTTATAGTTATAGGGGCTATGAGGATTGTTGACTCGAACAAAACTAATGTCCCACCATGTAAGTGATTTTAGGAGTATATTTAGACTTCGGTCTGTGGTCTCGCTTTCAATCGCTAATCTTGCGAATTTTAGTAATTTGAAATATTTTTACCATACGCTTTAACGCTCAAACTTCTACTCTCACATGACGCATATAGGTTACGTTGTTTACGTTGGAACATGTCATAAGAAACTCTAAATAACACTTGATTGTCCTAGGCCCACCCGAGCTTGTAGTGCACCCTTGAACTACAGAGTTCCCAATTTCGGATAGGCCGAGAGACTCAGTCCGTAGTCACATAATTCTTCAAAATATGTCGCAAGAAACTCTAAATAACACTTGATTGTCCTGGGCCCTCCCGAGCTTGTAGTCACCCTTGAACTACAGGGTTCCCGATTTCGGATAGGCCTGGAGACTCAGGTCCTTAGTCACATAATCCTTCAAAATATCCGCACTCCAACTCTCAATCCTTTCATTGCGATTGTGCTATCAATCCCCGCTCTTGCGAATCTTATTAAATTGAGATGTGTTTTAAGACGATTTCGCGTGCTCACGCACTCGAATTATGTGACTAAGCTAAGGTCACAGTTTTCTTTTTTGTCAAACAGCAAAATTTGTCCATCCAACAGAATCATAAGATTGCACCTTTAAGGAACATTTTCTCACGCTGAAAAATTGCACCTAAACGTGTAAGTTGAACTTAAGAGTTCATAAAAGCAACATTGCTACATGAAACACTAAAACGAAGTTTCTGAGTCTAAGTAATGAAAGTAAATTAGTCGCAAATATTCACGAGAAAATAACAAACTCAGAAAAAGGACTCTGCCGTAGTCCGCCTTCCATATTACACATTAGCTTGATAAGAGAAAACAGCAAAAACGTCTTTGTCGCCGCAAAATGTTTATTTCAAAACTTACAACAAACAGCGACTAAGTTACACTATTTTTGAACATCAGCGACTACGTTGCTTACACAGCCCTAGAGAAATTGTGAAGACGTAAGGTCGATGTCATTGTGGGTATTATTACAGGCCTACAAACCACAAGTTTATTGTATAGAAACAGCATAACATCCTCACAGTCGGATCCTGAGTCATCCTCTCCAGTTATCCTTGCGCTGCCTTATCTCCCTGAGGGCTTCAACGGGGGATTTGCAACCAACTTTCTCCTGAGAAAAGATTGGAACAATATACTTAAGAAAGTCGCACAATCCAACAGGTGCTTTGTTTGAATGGAAGCATTTTATAACGAAAAGGGAAAAAGAAAAATAAGTGGAGTTGAAATTCCATTGCTATACTACGACAAATTAAGTGAATCTGAAAATTCCGTTGCCATACTATACAAGCACAATAATTCTGTCAATTACCTGTGTTTACAGTCTACTTAATAAAAGCTGTATGACACACGTAATGTGCCTCGTTTGATTACTATTTTTGTGGCCTATTTTGAGAGAAAGTATAATAAAAAGAAAAAAACAAAATTTACATAAATCTGAAAATCTCGTGCCATGCTATAAAAGTACTAAGAGGCTCAAGAAACTCATTGTGCTTCCTTTCAACCTTACAAACTCCTCATTTTTTTTCCTCATCTTTACAAACTCTTCAGTAATCACCAATTAGGAGAAGAAAAAAAATTTCCGATGTACCAAAAAAAAAACAATTAGGAGAAAATACATTACCTGAACCTCTGGTAGATCCACCCTCATGAATGGATTAGTCTCCAGTTCTTCTTCAATGGTGGAGGGAATAGTGGGAAGGCCAGCCTGTCTCTGGTGCTGAGCCCATGACAACTTATGCGCTATCTTTGCATTTTCTGGTTCAATTGTCCGAGCAAACTGCAGATTCTTTACTGTATACTGAAAAATCATAAATCAAAGAGATTACTTTACCCGAGGGAAGAAAGTAAAGAGATGTGCTAATGTCTACCAGCCAAGCATGCAACTAAGCTTGGCATTCTATAATACTTGTTGAAACTAGACCTGGGCACCTTTCCTTACAAGCTTGGATCTATTTGAAGTACAGCACTTCGACTAAGCGGTAACAAATTCATGGCAGAAGAAATCCGCCAAGTACATAGTGTCCAGCAATATATAAGGTTCTGAAATGATGCTTTAGGCAACAACAAGATCTTGAAGATCTTATTGGTGCAAAAGTTGAGTTGCAGTTAGAAATGAAGTTATTGTGTTAGTCATATACAGGATTGTTCAGACTCGTCGTGTTCCAAGAGCTACAGAGGAGTGTATCTAAGGTTGAAACCATGTCAGAACCTTTTTCTTCCCTTTTGCTAACTTAAACAATGTCAGAAGACCTAAGGGTTCTAGCAAGAAACAAGAGCAAGGATTGTACAGTTGTAACTCAGTGAATATGTCAAAGTTCGTACATTCATAATTCCGTCTACAATTTTACTAGGGCACAGTTTGAATGCTAGTTTTATTCCGCTTCCAGCTCTGCCTTGAGCCACAAATGCTTTTTAATTGATGCAGGGTCACCTAGACTTGGAGCAAAGAGATCTATGCTAAATAAAGAGCATCCTCCAGCCAAATCTGCTGCTTTCTAGAACGAGAAGAGTGATAAGTATGTACAGAATTCATTCAAAATTGGAGGTTTTGAGAAACACGTCATGAAAACAGTTCCGTAGTGTTCTCCAGCAATTCTTTTGATGTGACTTGTTTTATCAAGCTTTATAGGAGAGAGTAATGAGAAATAGTGCGAAAAAGGAACAACCGCATGACACCGCAACGTAAGCAATAAGCCTCATATGAGTGTGTTAGGCTTCTGAAGAAGAACAATGTCACCCTGAAGTATAACTATACATTCATACGTTATCAACTCCATAACATGCAATAATGTGAAGACAGCAAGGGGAGGCATATAAAGATTAAAGAGATTGAAATGCCCAATTTTGGGTATCCGGATGATTTGACTTCATCGTTTTGTCTTTGAGATTGCATAGTACACCAAACTAGGTTCTTTTAAAGTTGCAACTGCGATATGGGTTAAGCACCATTGGATAGCTGTCACAGTGGCACAAGCAAGCACTTCTTCCTCAATGGCATAAAATTTAAATGCATACAAACAAATCTATTATTCCATAAGTTCTTGAGAAGAGTATAAAAACATTACCTCATGGCCACAGTAAACTCGAGTTGGCTGAGGCAATGATGCCAATGTCACACACAGAGATTGATACATTTGTTCTGCTGTGCCTTCAAAAAACTTACCACAACCAGCAACAAACTGCACATACCAATGAAAAGATCAATAGCAATTTCCAAGGTTTCCTTTTAGAAGCTCCGTTCATTTTTGGAAACTCAAAAACATCCAGGTTCCTTCCTCCAACTCAACTCCATCACTATGAAGAACCTGACCACTACCGAATAGTACAGGAAATCAAAATAATTACCAAGAATTCATTCTTAAGTTTTTTAAGTTCAGTATTCCACCCCAACTGAAGATTGTATAGAAAGGTTGGTTTCTTACTGACACCCTTACCCCGCCCAGTAATAAAATTCAAGATACTAAGTCTTTTTAACATAGATAGCCATCAATGTACCAAGTACACAAAAGGTCAACAACCAGAAGCACCATCTCAACTCACCAAAGTGTCTCCTGTGAAAACAGCAGTGTCCTCGTCAGCTTTACCAGTCAGGTAGTAACTTATATGACCTTTGGTGTGGCTGATGAAAGCAAGACAAAGTAATCACAGATATAAATGAGGCAACACTTTAACATACTAGCATTGAAGCCAATCAAATAATCGAACTACATGAGTACGCCTTAGCGATAAACCCATAAAACAAACTGCAATTCACTATCATATCACGTAACAATCGGAGCAAAACAATTTTAAATAATAAAATTTCATAGATGAATATCTTAGAGTTCGTAACAAAAATGCTGATTGATGATATTAGAGGCAACAAAGTAAAGTAGTCGATACCAAGGTGTATGAAGAGCCAATATATTGATATCCTTCCCAATAGACAACCTATCACCATTTTCCACTTTATTTGTGCACCCCTTCACATTATCGAGTGAACCACCATAAACCTTAATGCCAGGCACCAACTCCCTAATCTTCTCATTTCCACCAGCATGATCCCTACCACATAAACAAGCATCTGTAAGAAAAAGGTAAGCAATGAAGCAAAACAGCTGTCTAGTCTTTAGAAACCACTATCCACTCAAAAATAAAACCAAATCACATAGAAGCCCACATCACTGCAATCAAAGAGACAAACTCCAATGGGATCAAAACAAAACCCTGTGCAATTGCAGTAACTGCATAGAGTTCATTAATTTCACATTGAATTGCCTTTTTGTTATCTCTTACAAGCTAACTAAGTCGGCTTATCTTTTGCTTAAAAGAAACTGAATGATAGTGTTTGGTAGCAATTTTGCTTAATCACTCATCTGCTTTTCCAGCTTCCTTGACCGAAAAAAAAGTGAGATAATTTCTTAAGCTCCCATTGCCATTGGTAGCAATCCTTCGCTAGCCATTGCGATTAAAAATACGTGTGGACAAAAGAGCACTTGGTTGCACAAGTGTGGGTTAAAGCTAGTCTATAGCTCCTTTGAGTTTAAACAACCAGTTTAAATTCTTTATCGCAGCGCAGAAAAGCTCGGCAGAGCAGATTACAGCTTATTTTAAAGGCTACATCTGTGTGTAGACAGCAGATACGGTAGAAAATCTGTACATGTACAGTGTTCTAAAAGAAGGTCTGGAAGTCCGAGTACTCGCCGCCTAGGCGCTAGAAGGCCACTCGCTGACTAGCCCGACTAGCCCGACTAATTGCCCAACTAGGCGTCGAGTACTCGGTCCTGGAAGCTAGAAGGTGTCCGGCGGCCCTGGAAGTGCCTAGCAAGTTTTAGAACCTTGTACATGTATATGGATTCAGAAGGAAGGAAAATTGAAGCAGAAACAGACCAGTGGTGGTGAGTGGTGAGGACAGACGTTAGTTCAACACCATTCTCCTTGGAAACACTAAGAACCTTCTCAGGTTCAACGGGATCCACAGCTGCTCCTTCTTTCGTTTCCTCATCTATGATTCTGCAACACAAATTCACCACATGTATCAGTACAAACAAAGTTTATACTGCCAAATACAATCGATATTACAGTCAATTCGGAGCCCTAGTGACTTCAACAATTCGAAAACGCAGAATATACAGAGGAATTCGCATAAATTGAGTTCGAACATGTAGGCGTAGTTGTCTTCCAAGCACGGAACGGGGATGATCTTCATCGTCGTCGTCGTCGTCGATTGGATAACGAGCTCCCTCCGGTTCTTTTCCGGTCCGATGTGGGAAGTGTGCGGAACGTGCTGCTCAAATAACCGGGTGAGGGGGTTGAGTGCCTTGTCAGCGCCAACGAGGCACACGTGGCAGAAGAAGACTTTTTGTAACAAGAAATAGAACGCTGCGATTCGTGTGGACGCGTACGCAACCCATCTCGACCCTCCATGTATGGAATCAATAGTCCGCATTTCATGCACAGACGGTCCAGATGCACCATTCGTGCATATTGCGTACATACCCGTGCGTACGCGTCGCTTTAGTGCAAGATTACTTCTGCAAATTTGTCACAATTTCACAATTTAAAGTTTCTTTTGCACACTACGAATTCTGGAAAAACTCTAACCAATATCTAATTGGACTAATTTTAAAAAAAATATTTTGAGAATGACGAGCGGTTTGAATCATCTTTGATGAATCTGAAATACGCTTAAAAGATTAATAAATTAATTAAATGCGAACGAGGCTTTAGCAACACCAAGTTTTTCATTTGATTTTACGGGAATCTCATAAAATTAAGTGGTTGATTTTAGCAAATGAGGAGACCACTTGCTAAAATCAACCTACTTTCATTTGCTAAAATGTATTGATTTTAGCAAGTGGTCTCCTCATTTGCTAAAATCAATCACTTAATTTTATGGGATTCCCATAAAATCAAATGACAAACTTGGCTTAGAAACCCCTTAAAGCAGCGGTTCCCCTCAGCTCCTTCCTTAGAGCAAGTGCAATAGCTTTGCTATATGTCCCATTTGAGCTATTTTGCCCACAAAAATGGTAGAAACTGCCCTCCAGCAGCTTAGGTATTTGGCTAGCTATTTTACATCCGGCCACTGTTCATCTCTAGATACCCCTAAGCACTGTTCACGGGCTAATGAATTAATTATTCATTTTTATTCTTTCTCTTCTCTCTCCTTCTTCCTCCTCCCGTGCAAAGATGAAAGAACGCACTGCTCCGGCTATGGAGTTCCGGCGGGTATGAAGGAAGCGAGAGGTGGTCCAGAGAACGAGGCATCGCAGAGAGGATTTGGGGATTTTTCCTGAGGGTGGTTACCCCTCTCTGCAAATCGCCCATGATTTCTCCCTCCTAAAATTAACAGCCCTCTCTTTTTCTCTCTCTAGTGTGTGTGTGGCGGTGGCGATGGTGAATTAAATGAAGCTGATTGATCTTCTTGTCCTTCTTCTTGTTCTTTCTTTTTGCTGATATAGTGTATATATAAAGTATATATATATTTGTGTATATTCATGTATATACTACTATATTGTAAATATTTTTAAAAGAGAAAAATTATATTTTAATAGAGTATATGTAAAATATGAGATATTGTTGGAGTGTTGAAAGGGATGTGAGGTAAATATGCACTGTTCACCGGATTTTTTGGCTCAATTTTATCCCATACTGATGCACTTGCTCTTACTCCTACTAAACCATCAACCACCTTTTCTGTCTTTTTTCTTATTTTCGAGAAAATTCAAAAAACACAGAACCCAGTTACAAAGTGGTCGGATTTTACGGATGTTGAAAAAACGTTTGAATTGCATAGATCGTGAAATTCAAATCTAACCAATGATTTTTTGTTATGTTTTGGCCTAATAACTCACTTTGACTTATTTTTTTGTCTTTATTTGCTTTTGCGTTTGTTAATCTTTTATTAACTTTTTGTGTACTATTGGTTAGTCTCGACAAAAGGGAATCGAAAAAATAAAAAATTATGATCAGAACTCTCAATTTTTTGAATAAAACCCGAAAATAAGTTTTTAAATATGTCTTTTTAATTTTGACTTATTTTTGTCTTTATTCAAAAAGAAATGAGAGCTTGGATCATATTTTTTACTATTATGATGTTTTTCTCATCGAGACAAACCAATACATGAAAAGTTAATGAAAAACTAACAAATGAAAAAAAAAAAATCAATTTAACGACGAAAAAAATAAATCATGTGACTTATTAGGCCAAAATAGGCCACCGACCCCATTTGTCCCCTCAATTTACATTCCAAATCCCATCTTATCTAATTCTTCCTAAAATAATTTGACAATTAAACGTGCCCAAAGTATACTGGTGCAGTGGTACTTCTTAAGAAAGGATAATGGAAAACTTCGAAGTTAGGGATCAAATCGAGAATTAGCTTGGACCTCATTTGTCCCCTCAATTTACCTTCTTAATCTCATCTTATTTAATTTTTTCTAAAAATAATTCGGCAATTAAAGGTGCCTAAAGTATGGTACAGTGGTGCTTCTTGGGTGGTACTTCTTGGGGGTGTTTCACTAAGGTAACTTATTGGTTTATCGGCTTTTCATGACTTTTATGTGATGTATTATGAGAGAGTGACTGTCACAATTTTCTTAGTAAACTGAATTTTTTACATTTTTGAATTAGTGGAATCGGTCTAAGTAGAAGATAATGGAAAACTTCGAAGTTAGGGATCAAATCGAGATTTAGCCAATACTACAATACAAAAAGTGAGATTTACTTGTTATACTTTTTGTTTCTTGGTCCAAAACTTCGGAGTCGACCGTGCTTCTACAAACGACAACGCTGACCGGAGCGCACCGGCTCAGTGGGCGACGAATGCAAAACCTAGGCGTCGAAATTAGGGCCAAACGGAACAATCCCCCACTGTTTCATTCACCACCTGTGGGTACGAATCTGTAGCCATTACTTTCTCAATCAATCGAACCAAGCTTTTGATTTCCTTAGTTTGCTTGTTCATCAATCTAAGCAAAAACAGATTGAAAAATGTCAAAACCCTCAACAAGATCCATCCTCAGATACCTTAACCACCACTATCAAATCCCACCAAAACCCTCACCACCCACAAACCCAACTTCCTCTGGTGGCATATCCCAACTCCTCTCTCATCATCCAAATCACAGTACTGTGTCTCATTTGCTTTCACCTTCTCAGAGAGCCTACTTCTCATCACAAACACCAAGAATTTTCCAAAACTCAGGAAATCAATCGAGCCCACAACCCAATTTTCTGTATAGGTACTTCAGCTTCAAGGGTTCTGAATTGGGTAGTAAAGTAAATGGGAATTTTGCCAAGAATGTTGTTAAGAACCCTACAATGGCATTGAGCCAACAACCCAGTTTGCTGGTAAATAGGAGTTTTCTAGGGTTTAGGTACTTCAGTTTGAAGGGTGCTGATTTGGGTAGGAAAATTAATGGGAATTTTGCTAAGAATGCGGTTAAGAACCCTACGACGGCGGTAAGGGGTGCGTTTTCGCGCTACCGGAAAGCTGTTGGGTTGCAGATGGAGGCGTTTTGGAAGAGGAATTCTCTGGTGCTGGTGGGTGCTGTGGGAGTTATGGTTTGCATTTTGCTGTGGAGGATTCTGTTTGGAATCGCCAACACATTTATCGGGTTATCTGAAGGCATGGCCAAGTATGGGTTTCTTGCTCTTTCCAGTGCTATCGTCGCCTTTGCTGTGAGTTATTTCCGCTGTTCAATCCATTTAGCTTCTGTTCAAATATTTTTGGGTAGCTGAGAGTTTGTTGAAATTATGATTTTATGTTAAACAGGTGAAATAGGACAACTAAGTTTGATACTAAATTGTAGATATTCCAGCATAATTTAGGGGAATAGAGACGATTTAAGAGGCTAGATAACATTGCAGATGGACTATGGACTG
Organism: Gaultheria prostrata; assembly: GCA_036023075.1. Taxonomy (NCBI): domain Eukaryota; kingdom Viridiplantae; phylum Streptophyta; class Magnoliopsida; order Ericales; family Ericaceae; genus Gaultheria; species Gaultheria prostrata. The sequence continues at coordinate 52,099 of JAXBDA010000016.1, read as the reverse complement.
GATTTGGTTAGGAGCCTTGACTTGTCAAATATATGAATAGCCAATCTCCGTTCGGCACATCTACATGAAATTTAAAATTTGTGTATATTATTTGATGTAGAGGTGGTAAGGACATTAACTGATACTATAACTCACACGCATGCATTAAATCCAAGTAAACTTACAGTTATTCGGAGCATTTTTCCTTAACTTGCTGCTGGTGTGGCTGGCAGGACATCAATAGTTGTATGATAGTCGCAATTGCAATAAATTCAACCTTTGACGTTCTCTACCGAGGTCCTTCTTTTAGTCGTTACACCCGTTTACAGTACCTTTTTTCTTAACTGGTGCTCTGAAAATCTGTTTTCATCAGCTTTATTCGCATTCTCAGTAGCTTTAATGTTAACTGCTACTTTCAAAATCCATGGAAGTCCCCAATTTGCAAATTCATCTGCTGGTCCTTTTAACTTCCCGATTCAGTTGCATTATTGTTTTAGTTGATGATACTATTATTAACAAGCTGTTATCTGAATGTTCATGGTGCTTAGCCTATTCTATATGTGTTGTTGGTACCAACTACATGGGACAGCCAGCCTGCCAATGTTTATTGGTAATTTGGCATATATAAGGTACAAGAGAAAGAAGCTCCTTTGTTACAGATTGTTTCTGTTGGAGAAGTTGTCGTATATATTTGCAGAATTAAAGTGTTCACATCCTGCACTTCCTATTTATTGTTTTGTTTTTGCATATAGGCCATACTCCACAGGACCCGTGACGGGACTAATAGTGAGGGATATATAATCTCACCTGATAACAATCCCACCGGAAAAATAGTGATTCGACTAATTATATCACACCCATCGTTGTACTTTTTCCCATACTTTGTGGGATTATATTATGCCCAAGACATGTTCGATTCGAGTCGTAAATCTTCTAACCTAACTTGTATTCCAATACTCCGTTCCAATGCTCATATTTGGTCAAACAAACGGTCCTATAAACTGTGAGACTAGCAAGCCCTGACGACTTATCATTTATCCCATTGCTGATGGTGAACTTAGGTTGGGAGCTACATACCTTAGTCACTGGGATTCTGTCCTATCTAGTTCACCTCCAATCAACTCTTGCTCTCTGCGGGTGGACAGCTCCAGTTCACTCCATAGGTCTTTAGTGGATTTTTGTTGCTGCAGGCATGACCCTTGAAGGACTCCCCCTCCCCCACCACCCCTCCTCTCTTAGTTGCATGTCGAAAGCATAGTTAATATAGAAGTCCAACTTAAAGAAGTGCCGTTTCCAGAACTAAAAGTATGAATTGTCTTACGTAATGGGCAGATCATTTTTCCCTCTTGGTGAGCTAGTAGATCAACTATTTTGTGTGCTTGCTTAAGAACAGAGGTCCTTTTTTCATTCCAATACACCAGCAGATTTTCATTGTCGTTTCTTTGTTGCTTGTGTTGTTTGAAGGGTTTGTATCTCCGCACAAGATTCACAGTCAATCCTGATAAAGTTTATAGAATGGCCATGAGGAGGCTTAATACTGATGCTGGGATTCTTGAGGTTATGGGTGCTCCTCTCTCAGGGACTGATTTGAGAGCATATGTGATGTCAGGAGGAGGGATTTCGCTGAAGAATTTCAAGCCAGCTTTCAGGAACAAGAGATGTTTCCTTATATTCCCGATACGAGGTTCTGAGAGAAGAGGCCTAGTGAGTGTTGAAGTCAAGAACAAAAAGGGCCAGGTTCGCTTGATACTTTCCAATTTAAACTTTAATATGATGCAAAACATATCCTTCTTCACGAGCATGCCACATGTTAATTTGTGTTTCTTCCTCAACCATTCAGAAAAAGTTTCTAATCGTTCTCTGAGTATCTAAAAGTTGTACTAACAAAGAATAACCGCAAAATGCAGAGTGTAAAACGTGTTCTTTCTTTTCTGGAGTTCTGGCATCTATAGAAATATTGCGACTTTTCATTTCTTGTAGCATCTTGAAATCGATTGGTCTGCTTTGTAGGAAGATTAAAATCAATGAACTACTTTCATAAGAAGATATCAATATTCATTCAATCAAGAATTACAGGTGACATTAGTTACGCTTGTACGAACAATCAAACGTCTATAATGGATCTGTGTGGTTAACTTTAGGCTGTTTTAATTGTCATTTGTTTGTCACTGCAATCAAATGTCCACGCCTTCCCCAATGATCCCCAGCCTCTAATCTATGTTCAAGACCACCTTTTTTTTTTTTTCCCTTATACGGTCATGATTATGTACATTTCTCAAATCTCAGAATTACAGTTAGATCAGAGATTTCTCTGGGTATCCTCAGACCAAATGAGAGTGTAAACCAGGGAAAAAGCTTATCCACTTGAACAGAAAAGGGATGGACAGCATTCGATAACAATTCATTGTTTTCTTTCTTTGCAGTATGATATGAAGTTATTGGCAGTGGACATACCCATGGCAACAGGGCCTGACCAGCGTATATTCCTCATTGGGGATGATGAAGAGTACAGAGTAGGTGGCGGATTGATTAATGAACTAAGAGATCCTGTCGTTAAAGCAATGGCGGCAACTAAGGAGTTTGAAGATCGCGACGATAAGGAGGATGAGGAAGATGCTGAAAGAGAACTTCAGGAGGCAGAAAGAAGGCACCAAGAAGAAATCGAAAAGCTTGAAAAAGATAGTTCGTAATTCTTCCCTCAGGGAGAGTTCTCGCCCATTGTGATTTTCCTGGTTTTGTTTTCACTGGAGTTGTTTTTGAAGGAAACTTGAGGCCTTTACCATGCAAAGGATAAATGTAACATCTGGATCTGAGTTGAGTTTTCGCAAGGTTTTCGTTTGCCTTGTCCGGCTCATGGCTAATTGGATAAAATAAATATATTGTTAGACTTGAGTTGTGCCAAATTATCAAAATGGCAGCCAATAAGCGACAACGAATGTTGGGTGTTAATTTTACGTTGTTGCTATAAATTAGGTTATTCTTTTGATTGTAAGCGGAAACAACTTAACCTAGGCTGGATACTTATGGTAGTTCTATAACTTCATTTTGGTTATAATGACTTTGATTTCTAGTAAATTATTGGTTTTTTAAAGCTTATGTGCTGTGAAAAACACCGACTTTGTGAGGGTACGGAAGATACTTTTTGGATGAATATATTATAGATGCTACATTTGTTATGCATGTCTTCGTTCGGAGAGGTTATCGGGTGTTCTGAAGCATTCTCAAGATCCTGGTTTTAATGTTTTAGGGCCAGTTTGGTTTTTCATTGCTGATTTGCTTGTTTTCTGTTAAAAGCTGTAAGAAAGTACAGGAATAAGCATACTTGTACGGTTACGAAGATCTTCAGTTGCTTATTTTCCATTGCCATTGGTATTTCTTTTTAATGCAAGCAATTGAGCAAATGGGTTCTGCACACTTTCTTATTTACTTGGTCATTACTATTATCAAACAACTACGATAACCAAACGAGCTATTACTTTTTCAATGTATGACAATAATCGAAGGGTCACGTGTCCCAAACTATGTTAATTGATTTTCAATGGATGTTTCTGATCCTACTGACTGAACAGGACAATCCAAATATGCTCTTGCTGGTAAGAGTTTTTGAGCAAATTAGAACCATTGTAGCAAATGAACGGTGCAGATTTGGACAATACTGTCTATTCCAAAACTTGGCCCGGGGAGCGTTCGTGAGAAACGAGAAAAAGAACCCATTCACTTTTTTGGGTTGCCAACAACCAACCAACTGCCCACATTCATTGTAGACTGCCAGTAACAGCATTTTGCACCAGTTATGGTCCTGTCTCATTCACATGTACACCCTACCCTTCCTCTACGGTGTACACACTTATTCTCTTTCAACTCACAATCTCCTTAAACTCAGAAGGTGGTCCTTGTCCTCGGCCGGTTGGCCCAACTAAACTCCCCCCAGGCCCCTACCCAGGTAACAAAAGTACTTACAAATGAAATGTAAAGAAGTCGGTCGAGGTGAGACTGGGTCTCAGATTAGTTGAAGTGTGTGTAAGCTGACCCGAATACCTAAGTTATCGAAAAAGTACTAAATGGGTGGTCCCTCGTCACCTGTTAATGTGTATGATACCAATACCATCACAAAGTAATTGCACTGCAAGGCCATCCCTGCTACCCATTGTTAAAGCAAAACATGCTTCATAAGTCTATGATCATCACTCTTGAAAAGGATGGTATGAAATAACGTTTAAGGACCCTACCATGTGACCACATTATGGACCTTTTTTGCAGCAAAATTGCTACTACAAAAAATTTCATGTCTCGAGCTTTTGGTCAAAAGAATGAATTATTGGTCGTTTGAGTAATTTGAATTCATCATTGGTCATAGCGAAAAAATTCAAATTCTTCATTAGTATTTGGAAAAAGGTAATTTCCCCCCTCCCTTGGAAGAAATCCCTTATTTTTAAGATGATGGTGTTTAGGTAAGGCTTTCTATTTGTCACCCTTTCGATACCAAAGAAAACATAAACAAAAACTATGTGGAAGTGAGTACAAACCCTAGTGTATAGAGAAAAATTCATCACTTTTCTCTTGTTTATTTGTTCATTCTTTTATATGAAAAACTTTTTGGCATACGATGTGCAAAAGGTTGGTATAGTTTATTAAGCCGTGAGAGATACAAGTATTTTCGGGCTTTGTCTTTAGGATTTCATTTCTAAAGCCCAGAAATATAGTCCACAGTGTAAAAGTGTCAACAAAGTTAAAAAGACTTTGGCTGTGTTCGGATAAGTTTTTCGACAAAGTTTTTTTCCGGAGTTGAAACAGTTTTCCCTCATTAAATGGGGTGAGGGATCAGAGGATGATCCCACTAAGAAGGATAATGGGTTTTGAAAGTCAAAAGACTCAAAACTATCTGCATACATATTGTGTCACATAGAGGGAGAGAGAGAGAGACACGTTGGATTTCAATGGGGCCCCCTGACTACATAGAGTACGTACTTTGGGTTTGAGGAGGGCCCACTTCTTCACTAAGTATCGGTCAAAGTGGCAGATGTAGAGAGTAAGGAGCCCTGGTTATTTGTGACTCAATATTTGAAATTCAAAAATTGAACTTCCAAATCCAAAATTACTTTTGGAAAACCTTTCCGAACAAAGCCTTTATTCTTTAACTACCTGCGCAAAACATACGAGTTACTTCTACGCTAATTAAAATAACTTTTTAAAATTTTTATTTAGGTAAGTGATTTTTTACACCTCCAAATTGATATTCACACCTTTTTTTTTATCTTTTAGTGAAAAATTTCTCTAAAAAACAAAAAAAAAGAAGTGGATATCAATTTAGGGGTGTGAAAATCACCTTCCTTTTATTTATTCAGATTAATACAGTGTCAATAAATTAGAATCATAATGAATTAGTATAAACGTTACATACAATGTGGCTGAATTAAACCATTATTTCCAAAGGTTGACTTTGTGTTAACGTTTATAAAAGTCAAATACACAGTGGCTTAATTAAACCATATTACAACGGTTGACTTTATAGGGAGTATTTTTAAGGAGGTGTTCCATATATTGATTTAAGGAAAAAAATGATCTGTCTTGTAAAATACAATAACCCAATTTTGTGGAACAGACTTAAGGAAAATATAAAACAAAAAAAAAATCCTGAAATGAAGCACTAAAATACTAATTCTTGGGATTCAAAATAAAATGTAAAATATTACCGTTACATCATTAATGTTTGCTTCCTTTATGTATTAATTATGTAACCATAAAAAATTACTGTAATCTAATGGAATAGGAGGGCCCGGATTCCTGTTGCACCCAAATGGTCCCACTTGAACGAGTTAGGGTTAGCTCCCCCACAATATTTTTTGGTATTTTTTCACAAGTTATTCTTCTCAAATATATTAACTGATTTGATAATCCAAAAATACTGTAGCGAAAACTCATCATAATTATTCAATAACCTTAGAACAACGCCTCCTGGTGTCCCAATATCATTTTACATCACACGGTTTCGTGGAATTCATACAATTAATACTCGGTCCCATAGAAATATGTAGAAAAAGAGTGTTACTACTCCCGTAATGGTGCCCCAAGTCCACCCAATAAATTTTCCACTTATTAGACTAGACTCGAGTTTCCCCTGGAGCGGAGCTGGAGTAGTGTCCTCATCCAATTGTCTATTTCAACAATTTACACCGTCTATTTCGACAATGTACGATACGGATGAGACGTAGTGCTAACTTATTTCTCCCACTCCTTGGGAAATTTTTTGGATACCACGTGGCCGAGCCTACATGGTACTCGAACGTTGCATCTGGACCGTCCAAAAATGTATTGGACGAGTGAGATGAAAACGCCATCTCTTCTCACGCTCTCTCTCTCCAAATCTAGATCACCCAAAACTAAAATAGACAGCCTAGATACGCCGCTAAATACCACTTGGTATCAACCCGGCACAGAAAAATTGCTCCACTCCTTCACAGTCTCACTACAAAAGCTGGCACTGGGAAACTACAAAAAACAACGGATATTTTGTGAGAGTTTTCTTCCAAGGGTGCAGCAAATCCGCATTTTCCTCAACATCCACCCACCGACGCCTCTCTCTCTCTCCTCCCTCCCTCTCTCTCTCTCTCTCTCTCTCTCTCTGCATGTACGTTACTCTCGTCTCTCTCTATAAGGCTATACATGTGGCTATGTGTAAGTGTAGGGGTTTTATTTTTCTGCTTTCTCATACATTTCGGTTACAAAAAGGTGAATTTATTCAGTCAATGTTTGGTTGTAACTGTCTGAGTACCAGACCTCTGCACAGCTATGGTAGGGTTTCTGAAAAAGCCTTTAATGGCGTCGCCGCCATTGTAGTTGATTATAGAAATGCTCCGTGTTTGTATGTGTTTTTTTCAACGTTTTTGTCGGTAAAAAGGTAGGTCTTAATTCTGCTTAAAATTAGCTCTCTCATTCGATCAGTGGAAATCAATCATTTTCTTTTACGAGCAATGCTGGTAGCTATTTCACTTGCAATTGATAATCAGAATGAATGGGAGCTAGTTACGATTTAACTTTCCTTTTGAATCTTAATTTTGTTTTTTTTTGTTTTTTGTTGTTGTTAATTTTGAATCTTAATTTTGTTAGCTGATAATCTGTATTCTGATAATGAATTATGTGTTTACAGAGCACCAGCAGCTGAATTTGTTGGAGAAATTCTGTCACTTGCCTGCCTTGTGAGTCCCTCTCTCTCTTTACTCTTGTTTTGTACGCTGATTTTGAGTTAATGCCATGTTTGGTCGCAGTTTGTAGAATCAATTTTGGCAGATCGCTTTCTAGAATGGTTTCTTTGTTATGTTTTCTCAAAAACTTTAGTTGTTTTAAAAATTTAGTTGTTTTGGCAGATCACTTTCTAGAATGCTTTCTTTGTTATGTTTTCTCAAAAAATTTAGTTGTTTTGAAAATAAAATCAGTGAACAGTTTTTCTGAAAGTGTTCCGTGGTTATCGAACAAGATTGTACGAATGCTCAATTGACTCAAATGAATGTCTATGTTGTGGGAAAATATCACTGTCTTGTGTTTGTTTTGAGAGTGATTGGTTCTTTACGTATCACTAATCTAACCCGATCCTTAAACGAAATTCCCTGTATTTAGCTGGGTATAATCCTTGCTTTATTTATTCTAGGAGCATATAAGTGTCGGCATGAGCATTAATCTAGGCAACAGACATGATTCAAGGTTTGGTGTTAGTGGGAGAGAAATTGAGAGAGCTGAGAATGCTAATGGACCACTTTCTAGCCTCGAATACCTTTCCCTTTTCTAAAACAAAGGGACAACTGTTCCTTTTGCTTTCTCTTTATAATGAACCCTTTTTTCCTTTTGGTTTCGGCTTTTCTTTGCGAATTACTTTTATTAATTGGTTTTGAAACTTCTAAGTGAAATGTCTTTTGCTAGATACTCCACTATTATATACGTTGAAAAAGAGACCTTTGCCTTTTCCTCGATGGAGAAGTCAATCAAGAACAGTTTGCCCCTTGCATCCTCATTTTTCTCCCCAACTATTTACCCTAAAGTTTGCATTATTGATTCTCAATCCTTTAAAAAGTGGGATTCTTTGATGCGACCTACTTTATCCATCCAAAAGTAGGAATTTCTTAATCAGGGGTTGTAATGCTGTTTCAGTTTTAGAGAGAAGAAGATTACTACATTGAGATCTGTCTATAGAAATCAAATAGTCTAAAACCACTGTGCTATGTATGAAGCATTGGATGCTAAATCAAACCTTCACTCATTTCCTACAAGGACGCTAGGCGAGGTAGAGTCTGGTTGAAGTTACTTCTTATGTGTTAATATTTTTTTTTATAGAAAGGGGTGAAAATAAGAACCCTCCTTTTCCTATATTCACAAAATTTGTTCATTGTTTCTTTTACTAAGCATTTTCATCAGTGGAAAGAAAAAGACAAAACATCTTTACTTTCCAGTATGACAATTTTCATAAAGTATACTCAACATTCAAACTGAGATGTAGAACAATGATCATTTTTTGTTGAGGTCTCGACAATGCTTCACTTCATTCAACAGTTCTCGATCTCAGGACTACAATCAAGTGAATCAACTGAACCATGCTTAAATATGCAAATTGATGAAGTACAAACTTCATTCTCCTGATTGAAAGGTATTGTAAAGCCACAGATTGAGGGAATTGGTGCGAGATAATTGGTTCTTTTTGTGTGTTTTCCTTTTAACTGCTGTGATTTTGTGTGTTCAAGTAGGAATAGAACTTTGGATGTACAAATAACTCACTGATTCTGTACTTATAATCTAGCTTCGATGATTTACATGTCCTTCCTGCTTGTGATGAAACAGAATAATTGCCTTATATTGTACTAATACGTTTCTTCCTCCAGATACATGATCTGTAGTTTTTGTTACAAGATACTCGTTAGTGAACCGGGAAAGTATCATGAGTTGCTGAGGTTGAGTCCGCATCTTTGATACGATAACCATATACCCAGCTTTGCTCCGATGAAGCTCCGGTCATTTCCATTGGCTATTTCCCTTCTAGTCCTGCTGCATACTCTTTCACCGATTAGCGGTGACCTAAACTCTGATAGTCAGGCCCTACTTAATTTCGCTTCTGCTGTCCCTCATGTTCGAAAACTCAACTGGAACTCTAATGCCTCAGTCTGCACTTCTTGGATCGGCATCACCTGCAGTGATGATCGAAAAAGAGTGACTGGCATTCATCTCCCAGGTTTCGGCTTATCAGGCCCCATCCCAGGCAATAGCATTGGAAAGCTAGATGCTCTTAGAGTCCTCAGCCTCCGATCCAATTACCTCAATGGAAATCTCCCTTCTGATATCCCCTCCATCCCTTCCCTCCAATCGCTTTATCTTCAGCACAATAACTTCTCTGGCAACATACCCACTGCTCTTTCCGCCCAACTCAGTGTATTAGATTTGTCCTTCAACTCCTTTCGTGGTAATATTTCGCTCCCAGTTAATAATTTACCACGACTCACCGTGTTGAGCCTCCAGTTCAATTCATTTTCTGGTGAAATCCCTGACCTCAACCTTCCAAGGCTCAAGCTACTAAATCTGAGCCACAATTTGCTGAATGGCTCAATTCCCATATCACTACGGAAATTTCCAATTTCTTCTTTTTTGGGGAACTCTTTTTTATGTGGACCACCCTTGAGTGCTTGCTCAGTGAGCTCCCCTTCTCCTTCTCCTATTTACTTGCCATCCCCTCCAGCAATGCCTGCAAAGCAAGAAGGTGGTAAAAGTAAAAAGCTTGGGGCAGGTGCTATCATTCCCATTGCAATTGGGGGCTCTTCGATTTTACTTCTTCTAGTTTTAGTGTTCTTTTTCTGTTGTTTGAAAAAGAAAAACAGCAATGGCAGTAGCTTATTGAAGGCAAAGGCTACTAACGGAGGGAATAAGCCTGGGGACTTTGGAAGTGGGGTCCAAGAAGCTGAGAAGAACAAGTTAGTCTTCTTTGAAGGATGTTCTTTAAATTTTGATCTGGAGGATCTATTGAGGGCTTCAGCTGAAGTTCTTGGGAAGGGAAGTTATGGAACGGCATATAAAGCTGTTCTGGATGAAGGGGTAATGGTTGTGGTGAAAAGATTAAGGGACGTTGGGGTTGCAAAGCGGGAATTTGAACAGCAAATGGAGGTTGTAGGGAGGGTGGGACAGCACCCTAATATTGTGCCGCTCCGTGCTTATTACTTTTCCAAGGACGAGAAACTACTAGTCTGTGATCACTATCCAACGGGGAGCTTGTCGGCTTTATTGCATGGTATGCTTTGCTGTAACCTCTTGTTTCTTTCCATTTCAGTAACATGTTCAATAATCCTCTATGTTGGTTTCTAAGAACCTGAATTTTTCCCTTCTGTTCTTGGCTTCCTCTATTTAAGTAGCAACCCTACTGGAAGCTAGTTGATTTGTCCATGATTTTGAACCAAGGGTAAGTTGTACCTATATAGTTATGGCCATTTAAGCAACATGATAACTTCACACATGGACAGATTAGTGCTTTAAAAAGCGCGCTTAAGCGCAAAGCGAGGCGAGGCGCACCTCTAGCGCTTCATAGGGGTGGGATTAAGCGCAGAACCATTAAGCGCACGTTAAGCGCGAGCTTAAGGGCAGAAGCGCGCGCTTTTGTGTTTTTTTTGCCCAGAACTCGTCCTAACCCTTCATCTTGATAAAAAAAAAGCCATGTGCCAAGTGCACCAGATAAAATTCCTTATAGAGATCAATAAAACTACACTTATCAGCAGCCAGCAGAGATCGATAACCCTAAAATTCCATTCAAGGGCTCTGGTTTGAGTCTGATCGATCGACTTAACAGGTAAGTTCTTCTTCTCCCTTCTCTTTCTTCCCTCTTCTTCTTCTTCCATCTTCTTCCATCTTCTTCTTAACTTTAGGCGGACGTACGTATATGTAACAAATTTTTTTTGTAACAGACATGTTATATTTCAGGGGATGAATTTATATAAATAAAAAACATTGTGAGTGAATATTAAAATAACATAAGTTTTAGAAATCCTCAGTCCATCCCTGTAATCACACAGGAACAAAATGCCAGGAAAGAGCAGAGCCTCCAAATCTACAAATATACAGAAACGTTAACGGCAGGGGTTTGTGCTAAATCTATGAATTAAACTCTCCGAGAAAGCTACTTCAGTACTTACAATCTGTTCACCTTCGAAGAAGGAATATAGCTTATGTACGTGATAGACTTCTAAAGTGATATTGGTGGATTTATTTAGCTCCTGTATTGCATCTTCTGACAAATATGTTCTTTCATAGTGGCGGTGAATTTCCTTGAAGACAATTGCAAGGCACCGCACAGAACTGCTGCATGCAGTGTTCACTTTTCAGTGTTTCACTGGTGCCATTTTAATGAAATGTATTTCAGAAGATTTTTTCTTTTCTTTTCTGAACAAAAAGAAGTCAACCTCTGCTTATCCACCACTGTTTTGCTGAACAAAATTGTATTGCTGAAACTAAGAGAGCAAAAATAATGAATGGACCTCCATGGTTCTTTTTTCGCCTTGAAACTTCTTTTTCGTTGTGTCTTGGCTTATGCTAAATGATGTTCAACCTCAGTGGTAAAAGCAATCAAAGGTTGATTTCAGCTGGTGGTGAAGAAAGGAGCAAATATATTATGCAATCCTTCAACAAAATAGGGCTAATCCTTTGGGGATCTTGGGACTGCTGAAAAATAAGTTTTTAAATGATTTGACATTAAATGAGAATGGGCTTGCAACTCCTATATCAGCACCAGAAGTACACAACCTTATATTATTGCTGTGTTCGTAATACGGAGTAGTTTTTTTTTCTTTCTATAACCAGATGTCCGGACCAGCATGCGCGATAATAGTTTATATTGTCTTATTTAGAACAGTTCTCACCTACTAATTCTGCAATGCCATTTCCGTCCAAAAACAGGTAACAGGGGCACAGGAAGAGTTTCACTGGACTGGGACTCCCGCGTGAAGATCTCACTTGGAACAGCAAAGGGAATTGCCCACATCCATTCCGAGGGGGGTGTGAAGTTCACCCATGGAAACATCAAGGCCTCCAATGTCCTCCTCACCCAAGATCTTACTGGTCGCGTATCTGATTATGGCTTGACTTCTATAACAAACATCCTATCAACCAATTCTAGAGGTATTGGATACCGTGCCCCAGAGGTGATCGAAACCCGAAAAGTCACACACCAATCTGACGTTTACAGCTTTGGTGTCCTCCTCCTTGAGATGTTGACGGGACGGTCCCCACTCAAGTCTTCGGGACATGACGACGTGGTTGATCTCCCGAGGTGGGTCCGGTCCGTTGTGAGGGAGGAATGGACTGCTGAGGTTTTCGATCCAGACCTAATGAGGTTCCAGAATGCGGAAGAGGAGATGGTGCAAATGCTTCAGATTGCGCTGGCTTGTGTTACAAAGGCACCGGATATGCGGCCCTCAATGGATGAGGTGGTTAGAATGATAGAGGAAATCCGGCAGTCGGAATTGGATAACCGGCCATCGTCAGAGGATAACAGGTCCAAAGATTCAAATGTGAATACCCCTACCCCTTGATTGTGATGAATTTCGTGTTCTATGGGGCTCTCCCTCTTTCTCTGCCTGTGGCTGTTCAAACTTGCTGGCTGTTGTTCTTTGTTAGTAGTAAAAATGTGCAATTTTTATGGTTTTTTCAGGGGATTCGGTTGTATTGTTCAGATAGTATGACCAATTTCTTTTCCTTTTCTTCCATTTTCTTCAATGGAGTATGAAGATAATTTAAGATTCCCTTTTCCCCACATCAGTATCGCATGAATGAATCAAAGAACGCAAATGGTGGCTAGCTCATGCGGTAAAGCTCTTCGATGCCCCCATATTGCATCTCGGAATCGAGTCTCATTCTCTCCTCCCATGTAAATGTAATAGATTAGAAATGACGAATGACCAAAAAAAAAGAATGAATAAAAGAATAAATAAGACTAAATGTGAAAAATAACTTGTGTTTGAAATTTGTGAGAGAGAAAGGAAAAGAAACGGAAGGGAGAAATTTAAGGGGGTGTTTAACGGTTTTTTTCTTTTCTTTTGTATAATCATGTTTTTAATAGAAAGTTAAAAATAAAAATAACATAAAACATGTTTGGTAATATCATTTCTTTTTAGTTTCTGTTCATTTTCATTCCATTCGAATAAATTTTCACCTACAAGTGAATAACACCACCACTTATTAGTCTTTTAACTCATTAATAAGAATTTCATCATAGTTATCCTTCTACACCCATCTACTAAAAAAAATTGAGCCTAAAAGTTGACTTTCAGTTCATACCTAAAAGTTGATAATCATCTTGTTTGTTATTCACCACTCCCACCCAAATTTCAAAAACTTGGTTGATTTCACAATTGTAACGCATTTTTTTTTTAATCGGATTTGTAAAGCATGTTAAATCCCTCAAGTTCTACTGGTTATTTATGCCATTCGATTCCAGGTTCTTTGAATTTCCCAAATCATTTTACATTTGGGAGGAATACCGAATCGTCAGAGAAATTGGAGCAGTGTGTTGGGGATTTTCAAAATAATAGTAAATTGATTTTTGGTTTGGATTTTTTATATTGTCGTGAGAAAGATTTGTGTGAAATGTTGCAACACATTTTCACATGAGATGTGACTTTTTGTGAATGGTTATAATATCCATTGGTAGAGATGTGTTTATTTAGAAGGGATGTGTTTATTAAGAAGGGATGTGAACCATGGGGTTCTTCTAAGAGGCATGATCCTTCTTATTTAAATTAGAGACTTGTCTCTCTTCAAAATAGAATGCCTACAAAGAGGCACGGTGTCTCTTAATTAATTTGTCTTTAAAAAGACATGATACTTCCACATTAGTGTCTACAAAAGACATATTTATTCCTAATGCGTATCTACTAAAGGCACAACTTTTCATAAAAAAGGTGCTAACAGGTCTCTAAATAGACCCCTTTTATACTCCAGTTTTTAAATTTGTGAAGAAGAGCTTGAAGCTATTACTTATTAATACTTGCTTGGTTCTTGAGAGTTAACACTTCACGAATGCCTTAGACTAAACACAATATGGTGGACCTAGCCTCTAGTAGGGGAGAGAGAGAGAGAGAGGGAGAGAGAGAGAGAGTATACCTATACCATAATGCGAGGTACCCAGAAAACTTATTCCGAAAGTGAATCTAGGGGTTCAGAGGTTCAATCTGAACCACTGATTTCACTTTCGGAGTACTTAGTATTTTTCCGTACCAAATGTGGTAGACAGACGAACAGAAGAATTGGGAACGATCAAATATGATCAAATGATCGGGGGTTTGAAAAATTGAAAAGGCCTTATTCACACACACACAAAAAAAAAAAGTGTTATCAAACGCCAAGTGTTCGGATCAAAAAAAAAAAAAAAACGCCAAGTGTTTGGTTTGTCACAAAAAATAAAAAAGAAGCGGAAAAGGAATTAGTACGTTTTACATTAGCTTAACAAAGAAAATGTAAATGGAAAGAAGACAAAAAGGAAGAAGATGGTTAATTGTAGTGGCAAAACAATGGTTGGAAGATGGTTGGCCCATGCAGGTCTCGAACCTGCGACCTTCGCGTTATTAGCACGACGCTCTAACCAACTGAGCTAATAGGCCTGTTGCAAAAGCATTATCGTTTAATCATTTTTAAACACATCAATACTAATAAATGGGTTGTTCGTTTTGTCTTTTTCCTTTCTTCTCTCCCTCGCTATGGTAAAAGGAATCAGACCCACAGCTCAGCCAACGTCTGGCGCGATCTCTCCTCTTCTCTGTCTTTCTTCTCTCTCTGTATTTGACGCTAATTTTTTTTTCTTCTTCCAAGGACTGGTTCTTCCGATCGCCGCCGATCCACTCCTCTATACCACCAACATCAGTCCACAACCCCGCAGAACTCCTACCTCTCTCTGTACGCGATCAGAATCACAACTTGGTGACCAGCCCAAAATCGTAAATCGAACAGGTAAGGCTCTCTCTCTCTCTCTTTTTGCTGTTGTTGATTATTTAGATCCTTAAACATGATTCTGTTGGAGTCTAGGAGTATTGGGTTTAGTATTTGGGATTGCATTGGATATCAGGGCTTCATTTTAGGGTTTCTTGTCCCTTTGATGGCCTTGTCCCAATTTATCAGTCAAAGATGAAAAAAGATGGAGATTGATGTTCTAAATATTAAAGATGACGTAGGACAACCAGGCAAAAGCCTTACAAGAGTGGAGGAACAGATTAAACTAATGCAAAAGCCATAAAGACTTATTCAGAAAACATGATAAAGTAAACTACTACATGAGCCTATTAAGAATCTCCGTGTAGTTGCCACAAGTGCTGAACTAGGTCCTCTTGGAGTTGTGAATGAGTCTCCCTATCCCTGATGCGACGATGCGTTTGAATAAATTCACATAGTTCAGTTGTACGCTCGTGGGAGACTGTGGCAGGAGGAGGGCTTTTGTCGGTTGTATCGTAGTCATAGTCCACCCCATCAAGCTCTCTCTCATCTTCAATGATCATATTAGGCTAAGAGTTAGCAGGTCAGCTGAGCCGGGTCGTTACAGCTAAGTATTGTTTTTATCCCACCTATATAAAAATGTGGGTTTCATTGTTGAATTCCCCATTTCCTGCGTGTGTCAATGTCTCTTAACTGCCTCACTAAGTCGCCGGACAGTTATTGTTGCGAACTTTGTAATATTTTGTAGGAATTTTATTTTTTATTTTATCAATGAGTGAGGCTACATTCCAATTGGAGCAAAGGTCGTCATTCCTAGAACTCCTCCACTGAGTTGCGTACATTCTGAATTGATAGCCCACTCAATTTCTTGATCCAGACTAAGAGGATTTCTATCCATGGCGCACCTGCTTGCTCAAAAGAGATTTGAGCAGAAGAATAAGCACACTGAAAAAACAAATGATTGTGATTCCCAACCACAGAGCACACAAGATTCATTCACTGCCATACCCCAATTCTGCATTCTGTCTTTAGTTGACATATATTGACAAGTCACATGATCTTGATCCTGATCCTTCGCTCCTACTGATGATCCGATTTGTTAGTCGTTGAAAATGTCATTTTGTGTTTACCAAACGGCCGTCAAATTAGATTATTAATTTACTTCAACCCGGAATATAACTAACGATTTGCTTAGCATAGTAACCAAGTTTGAGTCGATCCACAGGAAAGTAAGTGTGTCGATTCTTAAAATTATCTTCTACTTTAAGTTGAGCAAACAATAAACGCTTTTGAGGTTTCGAATACAACACACATAAATTTAAAACATGAAATAAAATCGAGGATAGAGATCAGAGATAGTGAAGGTCTCGGAATTTCAATTCCACCCTGGCTTTGTAACAGTCGTATGGGATTAATTTAAGGTCTTAAGCAATTAATTCAACTGTGATCTGTGGCAATGACTAGCCCCACTAGAATCGTCAAAAGAATAAATATAGTTAATCATCGACATAGCATATCTTCATAGGCACGGATCGTCTCCGACTCTAACCGATAATCTAAGCACGACCTGTTACTAACCGGCTTCGACTACCTACTAGGTAATCTAAGAACGATCTATCACTAATCACCTTCGATTCTACACTACACTACACTAAAGTTGTCAAAGCACGACCCGTCTTCTCGAGCATAGACTATATCATTTCTCAATTATATATTCTATGAAAACTGTTAGATGGCGTAGTGTTTGAGTTTGCAAAAACCAAATGCCCAATGTTAGATGCTCAAGAAAATCATTTAGCAAAATGAAGCTAGATAGCCATACAATTAATTGAACAAACTAAAAGAAACCAGAAATAATACATAATAAATGGAATTACTTGGCTAGAATTTCATCTACATTTCAAGAATAAAATTGAAGAGCATTGTACAAATATTTGGAACCTCTGCTCCCACGGTGAAGCACATCTCCCTTCTCTTGGCCTTCTACCGAATTCCTCTCCCTCTTCTGGCTCCATCTTCCCCATTAGGAGGGTGTTTGGTTTGTGATTTTTTGACTTTTCATTATCACATTTTTTAGACTGATTGTTAAAGTCATTTGTAGAAAATGAGTTAAGATATTTTTTTTTGGATGTTTACAGAAGAGAAGTGAGAAAGGGAGTAGGAGGAGCTTTTTGATTTCTCATTTCCACTTTTTGTATAAAGAAATATAGAATGCATTTGCACATATCTCTCAAACACTATTTCCTATTACAAAATACATTTTGCACATTTATCCCAAACACTCTACCAAACTCAAAACACATTTTGATCATAACACAAAAAACCAAAAAGTCAATAAAAAAGCCAAAAATAAAAAATAGGGCGCCCAAACACACCGTAATAAGACAACCCAAGTGGTCCATAATACATTCTAGTAATAATAATATAAAAGTAGTGATGGGAGACAAATGAATGTAGGGAATTAAACGAAACAAACAAAATAAGTTCATACAGCAAAGGAGGTGCCTAAAATGAATAATCCGAAGTTTTTTATCACAAAAGTGCCGCATAGAATTCTGATTATTGCTCGTATGTTATATATTTTTTTGGAAAAAAGGGGTCGAACTAGAATGGCTGATTACAAAAAGATATTGGCGATAAGAAATGGGTTGTGTCTCATCCAATTATTCAAAGACCACGTACTTGCATTAAGCTCCTAATTTAAGGCTAAATTTGATACAAGTAGTCTTGTGACCTACAACCACGATATGTCAGTTGGACATACGATAGTATTATAAAGACTAGCGGTCAGGGCACACGCAATATGTGGGCAAGTCCAACTTTGACAAAAAAGTATGCACAATTTATAGACAGTGGGAAGGACAAATGTAATTCTCAATCTGTTTGGGTCCCAGAAAATCGTAGGAGACAGTGGGAAAATTCAACAAAAATAAATGGAAATTTGCCTGCCTAGGCAATTATGCAATATTATGCATGCCTTCATAATATCCTTAAGTATGGCTGCAACCTGGATTCTATTACTAGATTGTGATCAATTGTGTGCTCATCTGGGTTTTTTGGTTTTATAATATCAATACTTGTTAAGTATCTGTATTTCTGGTATCTGTATTTCTGGTTTTATAATATCAATACTTGTTAAGTATCTGTATTTCTGGTTTTATTCGATTTCTTCTATAATTTCTCTTTCCCTAGCCCCAAAATTGAATATAGGGTTTCGGATTCATCGTATGATTGATGGATGGACTACATTGTCGTATGCGTTTTGAGGAAATTTCTGCTTTTTGGGGATATCATAATGGGATTTCCCTTGGGCTTTGTCCACAACTTGAAATTTCTGTTCAAGTAGAAGTCTTTGCTCAAATAACAGTTAGACTAGACAAAGATTTACCCAAAAAAGAGAAAAAAAAGAGTTCAATTTTATAAAGAAGGTCAATTATTTTAGGTTCCCATTTCAATAACTCTTTTTTTTGTGCTTCAATCTCTGTGCTGCTAATCTATGAAATCAAATGCCTAAATGGGATCCAACTGATTAGCTAAATCCTCTGTAGTTGTGGCTCCATTGTGGCATTGTTTGCTTGAAGAAAATGGATTCTACTTTAATTCTTGGGTAAGCTATTTGATTTGAAGTGTGTACTCAATACCTACGTACTTGTACATCTTATGGTAATGAACTGATTATTTTTACTTTGGTGGTTTGTCCAAAATGCAAGTGAACGTCTTCCAATCTGATGCGATTTACTTTAAAATGGTTAATTATTTTTTTGGATTTGGCAAAGTGGCCTTTAGGCCTTATGCATCAATTAAATCGGTGTGAAGTTCGTATGAAGTCCTCAACAGAAATACCAGGATGCACTTTCTAAGTCATTGCGAGAGATGGTAACAAGGACATCTATTTAATACTAACACACCTGGAAAACAATATTAGCAACTGGAAGTATCAATTTATTGAAAGATCACTGCATTGTAGAATTTAGTTAATTGGACATTGACAGAACAAGAGAGAGTTTACATTTCTATGAGAATGGTGTTTGTGAATGCAATTTACTATCTGGAACTTATGTTTTGGTAATTGCTTCACCGTCTATTGCAAACAAAAACAAAAACAAAAATGGATGAAAAAGTTCGTTCTGAATGTTAGACCATAAAGTTTTCATTGCTATGAGCATGGTGTTTGTGAATGCAATTTACGAACTGATTTTTATTTATTTTTGGTAATTGATTCACTGTGTCAATTCCTTTGCTGTGTCAGGAGGCATGAGGATTAATGGTAGAATGTATGCATGTGATATCTTGTGATTTACTTGTGCAAAACACAATATCTTGGAATTTTTCTTTAGCTTTGCTTGATATGATATGGAGATGTTATAGAATTTTTCTTTTCATGACGTATAATTCTGTATTAGAATTTTAAAAACGACATTTTGAAAGTAGGAGGTAAAATAGGAAGGGCGCCTTTTCAGTGTTCTTAGATGGTGTGGAAATTCAACAAGAAGGAAGTATCACGGAAATTCTGTTAGGATGGAATGAGTGACCTCAAAATCTTCTGATGACAGGCAGTTTGTTTCAATGGTACAATTTGATACTGATCTGCTTGTTGCTTTTCACTCTTGCCCTTGTTAGTCATACATCAGCAGTCCTACAATGTTCAGGGAAAGGGTTCTTCCATCATCTTTATTGGTTTCGTTGTTAGTCATACATCAGCAGTCCTACATATTGTGCCATATATCCGTTGTTTAGGCACTTGCTTGCTTTTTATGATAATAATTGCATGCACACCAGCTCCACATTTTTGGTTAACAACCAGTTTCATTTCGATTTATTGCAGCTTTTGGGTTTCCGACTTCGAGATAAGAGTACTTTCTGCTGTGCCATTCTAATTGGTATTTGGCAGAGATAATTATGGCTGAGAGACCATCTGTTGATCAACAAAATCCTCTTGATCCGCAGCTGCAATCTCCCACTCCACCAAGGGAGGATATGATTGCTTGTGTGATGGCTTTGGAGGCTGCTTTGCTTCCATGCTTGCCTGCAAGAGAGCTCCAAGCGATAGACCGCTCTCCCCACCCCTCTCATCAAAGTAAGTGAATATCGGTGGTTTTCTTGTACACATCATAAGTTAAAGGCTCCAAAGCTATTTCTAAGGAGGGAATTCTGAGTCATCCAACGATGATATGGGATTATAGGAATGTTGTGGCCTTGTGGGCATATGAAATAGATGTCATTATGATGTGGCTATTGTCCTTATGAAGTGACGTTGCAACCAAGTAGTGTTCCATGTGATTCTGCGGAATTTTTGTCATTTAGCTGAGTTCTTTCTATCTGGATTTCTGGCTATCTTCCTTATGAAGGAATTGTGTGTCTGTAAATGTTTGTTTTATGTATGTTCAATTGGGAAATAGCAGTGAAGTTTTGGTCACGTGGGACAAGTTCAGCATGTGTGACATAAAACAGGTCTTTATTCTTGGAAAGTTTCTTTCAGTCAACTGTATCCATTCAACCCAAATCTCTCTGGTATGCTTTTGTTGTTCTTAAAAGCTGGCTAAGAAGACAGAAAAGCTGTGAAAGCTGTGGTTGGAAACTTGAACTAGGAATATGTGAAGGAAAAATCCTATTTTTCTTTCTGCCTTCTTTTCCATCTCCTCGCCCAAGCCGTGAACCAAACAGAGAATAATGCTCAGTGTAGATGGACATAATAGAAAAGATGGATGATTCCAAATTCGCAAGGGAAAGCTTTAAATCTATTTTTCATCTTGGGAACATTTAATGGAGTTAGTCTCGGGTCCTACGGATTCATATGGGCTCAAAGATGTCCAGTCATCCAATAAGATTCATTCTTTTTGCTTTGTTTTTCAGCTGCAGGGAAGTTTTGACATGTCCTCCTCTAGATTCCAAAAGCCTGCAAGTTTCTTTACAAATCGTGGGCCAAAACAGTTTCCAAATCATCAGTGGAGTTGTATCTTTTACCCATATGTATGTTATGATCCCACTTCGAGTAGGATGATGTTGAATATATGAATTTCAACTCTTGGTCCCTTCCAAAAAAAAAAAAAAATGAACTCTTGGGGGCACCATTCCTTTGCAAGTTGGTATTTTTTTATGGTACTCTTCATTGATTAGAAATAGCTGCCCTTGAATCTGTGGAAATCAATGCACCCTCTCAACGACTAAGAAGCACCGACACAAAAGAAGGTGGTGTGTCCGACAAGTGTAGGACACCATCACTCCTTGGACACTCTCGGACATGTGTCCGACACTATTTTTTTCGTGTCCATAATTAGGAAATAAAAATTAATGTGGACACGGGTCTGACACTTCTTGGATTGCATTGAATAAGAAATAAATGTGATCGGCATTTCTGGGACACTTGCTAACATGTGGCTATGAAACATATCGGTATTCGAAATATCATAATGATACACAAAGTTGAAAAAAATAGTAATTCTAACACCTGAGTCATATTTAAATTCAGTTGGAAAATTTTAAAAGATTTCTTTTAGGATTCCTAACGGGTAGTGATAATGCCAAAACTGTCTTTGATTGTGCCAAAACTCCAATGCATAAAGAGCTTGTACCTTACACATGACTACAAGCATTTCATACACTTGAGTTTTGGCACAATCAAAAACAGTTTTGGCATTAACACTACGCTTCTTAACCGTGCCCTTGTCTTATTTTATAAGAAAGTCTTGAGTCCCATGTCAATCTAGATTCTCATAATTTGCGTATACTTGTGGCGATATCTATACTTGACAATATATTTGGATGTATATAAATTTTGGATAAATAACGTATCCCCATATCCGTATCTGTGTTTCTTAGCTCAAAGAACGCTCGATTGTCCAGAAGGCTTCTTTTTTTCTTTTTTCTTTTTTCTTTTTCTCTTATGTTTTTCTGAACTTTGTTCCTGCATGGAAGTTTTGACATCTCATCCTCTAGAAGATTCCATCTTAAAGCGGGGGAGAGATTTTTACATGGTTCATATGATATAGCTTCTTGTAAGATAGGCAGCTAATTATGGTGTGATTGCTTCAGTTGATGTTGAGAGACATGCCAGAGACTTTATGGAAGCTGCCAAAAAACTTCAACTCTATTTTGTTGGTCTGGAGCGCGATGATCAGCCCACAAAGGCAGAAACCCTTCAAAAGGTAATGCGGATAACAATGGGATTCTTTAAATGAACCAATTTATTTACCTCTGCGTTCCTTAGGTTTGTCTGAATCTTGATCAATTGTTTTTCTTTGCACTTTTGTGGGAAACTCTAACAGGAGATAGCTCTGATGGAAGAAGAATTAAAGACCAAGTCTGAACTTATCAAGAAGCAAGAAAGACTGATCCAAGGGTGGAGGAAGGAGTTGAAAGACCAGCTAGACAAACACAATACCGAGTTAGAGAGGGTGTGATAGTATCTCTCTACCCTTAGACTAGGTAGTTCATACTTCTTCTATACTTCTTCCTTCTTCAGAACTCTTCCGAATTTTAGTAGAAAATTTGGTCAGTTTCTTTTCAAATACTACATTATTCTTGATGTTATGTCTTGCTTCATTATGCTGCCGTCACTGCTGGTGTCAGAGAGATCCCAGTTGCATCACTGATTTTTGAGCTTCTACTGAATCAGTTTGTATGGTTAGAAGATTTTCTATATTTTTTAGTTTTGTTAAAAGAGTTTCTATTTATCGTGGCTACTCTGATTCCTTTCATAAGTGAGAGGATAATGTGTAATAAATATCCGTCTTCCATCTGTTATTGTAAAGGGTGATGGTGTTGTCCCTTGACTTTGTGATGCATGCTGGCTTAGCTGTATCCTAATGTTAATCCATTATTCTTCTGGATCAAGATTATGGATTAAGGATTCATGTCTTGTTAAGATTGTAGTTTCCACAGATTCCCAGTCTTCGGTATTCTTCATGTACCAAATTTGGACGGCGAGAGCGCAAACATGAAGGATACGGAAGATTGGGTATTTGAGGAGGCTACAATCCTACAAGACTTGAATCCTTAATCGACAATCTTGATCCAGAAGAATAATGGATTAGGACTCCAGAGCAGGTACATGAAGTAGAAACTCTTATAATAAAACTCAGAAAGAGAGAAAATCTTGATTTACCACCAGTGGAACTATATAATCTGATTCAGTGGAAAATTCAGCAATTCAGGCAGGATACAGATGCCCCTCTCTCCAAAGATGATGATGAATACCAAAACATCATCAATTGTATGGAAGACTAAACGATAATGAATACCAAGACATTTGAGGGGGTGTTCCGCTAAGGGTGGCTTATAAGCTTTTCACGGCTTTTTATGTGATGTATTGTGAGAGAATGATCTGCCTCGAAAATCGCAATAAGCTAGCTTTTTGAGTTAGCGGAATAAGGCCCAAGTTTTTAGATGAGTTGGTGCCTGCTACCTCCCGCTAGTTCAACGAACAAGTTCATTGGCCTGTTTTGGTTTACATTTCCTTTTTACTACTTGTTTAAAGGAGCACCCACAAATAAGTAAAACTGTTCTTTCATCAAGTACTTATGAAAATGCTAATCATAGTCCACTGGGCCGTCTTTAATTTGTAAAAAATGCATTATCTGTGAAAAATATATATGTATAAATATCTATGGAAGTGCATTAATATTTGTGAAATGCACTTTTCAAATGAACGCTTTTGACATGATGTGTTCATTATCCACTGTTCTTTACTTGATTACTATTTCTTATTGCATACTGGAAACATTGTTCTTGTTTAATAAATTCACTCTAATAAGTACTCCATACCTATCAATCTTGTTGCCTTAAGCAATAAGCAATGTGAACATAATGAGGAGCCACTTACATTTTATTTGCTGGTGCAGGAGTATTTTCTTGCTAGCCGGAGAAAATTTTGGGTGCAAATAGGGTACTACACATTTGGTGTCTAAGTGCGCATCTCGGCGGCCGCTCAAAAGTATTTGGACGGTCTAGATTTTTCCCTCCCTCTCTTCTCTCTCTTCTCTTTCTCGCTTTAAAATTTGGACCGTTTAAAGCACTTTTGGACAGCCGAGATGTGCGATTAATATTGTCAGTCCGTCACGTAGTACCCGTTCTGCACCCAAGTTTTTCTCAGCCAGTTGACTTAAGACTTGCTTCATATGAACAGAGTTGTATTGCATGTGGATTGACTGACTGACCAACAAGTCATTGTCCTTACCTTACGCCATTCTGTTTGACTATTTTGTCATGGTGGAGAGCTTGTAGTTGAAGGAATCTTTGAATTGTTGAAGTTCTTGACCAAATCTTGCATTGAATTGAGATGAAAAAAAAAAAAAAAAAGGCCTTGCATTGAATTGGGATATCATCAACTTCCACTCCAAGAAATAAATTGGGTATTAAAACCAAATCTATTGCTGGTTTTAACACCAAACATAGAAACTGGTTTTTTGGTTTATTCGTCGTCTTTATTAGAAAAAAATTGCATTTATTAGTTTTGCATCAATTTTTTTGTGGTTTATTGGTTCCTCTCGACAAGACGAATCTAACAAGTATGAAATTATAGTGAAAATTAATTATTTTTTGAATAAAGTCAAAATTAATACAATAAATAACGTATTTTTGGCTTTATTAAAAAAATTAGTTTTGACTATAATTTTGTACTCTTTAGATTCGTCTCGTCGAGAGGAACCAATAAACCATAAAAATTTGATGCAAAACTAACATTTGCAAAAATTTTTTGAATAAAGACAAAACCAATAAACCAAAAAATCTGTTTAAGTTTTTTTGCCAAAGGACCTCTAAATAGACAATTGATGCATGTTGTGCCCTCTTGTTTGAGTCGTATCCCATAGATTTTTTTTTCATCATAAATTATTCTCATTAATTGGTGTAATGAAGTCAAATTCCGGCTATAACAATATCATACCACTTTGTTTTCCAACCAGTGAATGTACTAAAGGGTCGGCCTATCGAACCAACCTCTTAGGTGCTATTTTTTTGGGACAGTTCATATGAAGTTTTGCTCCGATTTTAATTGGGTTTTTCGCAAGTGAACAATGAAATTGAGCTTCTATAATTAGTCAAAGTATACGTAAGCTGGCTCGAGCACCTTAGTTATAGATAGAAAACCCAGTGAATATACTCGATGTTTATTAAATTTGGTCGATCATTACAGCACTCTTATGCTTTATTCGAAGTTTCTCACCTTTCCAACGTTACTATTTCAACTTTGCTTTATAAAATCGAAAAGGAAGGTTGAATTTGCTTTTGTAGGCACTTGTATTCTATTGTAGTGATATTCATTTGATGATTGTCCTAAAAAGAAGAAGATTGTTTAATCCTACTTTATAGGAGAAGTTTGAAAATCCGTTCCTTGAAATTATTTGGTTATGTTAGCTTTCCTCATAGATGATTTATTGATGAGATCCGCAAGTCCAGAAAAGGGGAAAAAATTTGTGAGGCCGTCTTTCTATTTCAGCTGCACCCTCCGTCTCTCGAAGATAGGTCATTATAAAAAAATGTGCAATTTTCAAATTAAGGAATTACTTTCATTTACTTGGGTAAATTTCACTGACCTTCCCTAAGGTTTCTGACACATGCGGGGACCTCTCTGAGATTTTAGAGGGTGTTTGGGAGCCTACTTTTC
Organism: Gaultheria prostrata; assembly: GCA_036023075.1. NCBI lineage: Eukaryota > Viridiplantae > Streptophyta > Magnoliopsida > Ericales > Ericaceae > Gaultheria > Gaultheria prostrata. The sequence goes on along the minus strand of JAXBDA010000016.1, from coordinate 26,574 downwards.
AGCTTTTCATTTTTAACTTTTTGGCTTTTTGATTTTTTGGATTATGGCCAGAATGACTTTTGAATCTGGGATGAGTGTTTGGGAGAAATGTGCATAATGCATTTTGGAGAGAGAGATGGGAGAAATCCATAAGTAGAAGTTGAAAAGGAGGCATGAACATCTTTTTGTTTTCTTCTCTCTATTCCCCAAAAATGGCGAAACAGTTATTAGGAAAACTCTTTCTCCCCTTGGCTGCCAAACACCCATAAACCAAAAAAGAGAAACCAAAAAAATCAAAAAAAGAGGCTCCCAAACGGAGCCTTAATAATTACAATGACCTCACTTGCTTAGTTGCAAAAAAATTTAATCAAGCCTAATCAGAGTTGGAGTCTTCTTTCCAACCCCTCTCTCCTTACCTCTAAAATTCTCCTGTCCAGATACTGCTCCAAGGTAAATTTTCTAAAAGTCAAACCTCACTCTAACTCTTCTTGGGCATGGAAGAGTATTCTTAACGGCCGAGACTTGATTGTTGGGCACATCGCTTGGAAGGTTGGTAATGGTGAATCCATTAATCTTTTTCATGATAAATGGATTCCTGACTGGAACATTCCTCTCAGTCACCTACTCCCCTCTGATGGGCCGGATACCCTTACTTTATCTTTTCTTCTGATCTCTACTCCTCATGGCCCCGTTTGGAACATTGAAAAAGTCCAGGACATTCTCGCACACCTGTTGATCCCCAAAGTCCTAGCAATAAACCTCCCTCATTATGATTGCCCTAACCAGTATGTGTGGCCTTACACGTCGTCGGGAGAATATAATACCAAATCTGGATACAAATCTCTCTATGTCCAAAATCGATCAAACCTCCCTCCATGGCTTCACAAAGGGCACAACGTTTGGAATCTTGTTTGGCACCTGGAGCTACCAGAGAGAATAAAGGTTTTCATTTGGAAATGTCTCAGGAACATTTTACCTGTGAGAAGTAGCCTTCAAGTTCGCATACGGAATATTCCTCCTACGTGTCCCCTTTGTGGTACTGAGGATGAATCATTGATCACCTGTTCTGCTACTGTAGCCTCACCAGGGATGTATGGAATGACAATGATTTTCCCTACTCCACACTGAATATCTCTATGTCTTCAGCCTTTAAAGACTGGTTGGTAGACTGCATCGTTTGCCTCCACAAGGACAAATGGCCATTTTATTCCTTTGTTTCTATTTTATAGTCTATCTGGAAAAATAGAAACCAATTGGTCTCCTCAAATCACCCGTTTGATCCGCGCATGGTTCTTGCCATGGCTAAGGATAATTCTCAATGGTTTTTCAGAGCTGCTTCTTGGCACAAAGATGGTTAGCTCTCTTCCTCTCCACCACCAAACAAATACCCCTATATTGTTATCAAACCCTATACTCCAGCAATCGCACATCAGAGATCCTATTCTTTAGATGTGGATGGGGCTTGGAATAATGGAAATGCTTGGTGTGGGCTGGGCTTCACAGCTAGACTTCCAAATGGATCTCTCATCGCCTAGATTGCTACTTCTTCTTACAACAATAGCCCTTTACAAACTGAATTCCTAGCTCTTTGGGAAGCCGTTACGTGGTCTCTAAAACATAATTATAATGTGGTTTCTATTCGTACTGATTGTTTTAATGTTGTTATGCAGTTAGTCGGGAGATATGGCTACCACCACAGGGACACTTTTTTGATTGACAGTCTCACATCAGAGATCAACCGCCTTACATTTTGCGGGATTTCCAAAGTTTCACGCAAAGAGGTTGAAAGAGCCCACTTTCTTGCCAATCAAGCTCTTGTAGATTTCATAGCACATTCGGACACAGGGGACGGAGGGACCAACTTGTTCTAGACGACTCTTGTTTAGTTTTTGTGTAGTCGTTTTATTTTGGACCTGTATTTATTGTTGGTTTGTATTTTGATACATTGCTACTTGTTGTTCCCCTTGTTTGCTTGACTTATCTATAAAATTTACTTCTTATTGGCTAAAAACTAGGGTAAATTTTACTTACCTCCCCTGAGATTTCTAACAACAGCAGATATCTCCCCTTAGGTTTCTGAAATTGTACTGACCTCATATGTCATTCTTGTCGGTTATCTTCTGTAAAAGGAAAATGTGAATTTACTTTTTTATCCCTTCATTTACCTCCCTCGAGGTTTATAATAATAACAGACATCTCCCCTAAAAAATATTATTTTATTTTATTTTTCCTTATTTCTTCAACAAGAACAACAATAAACAGAACTCATCTAGTCCCTAATCATTGGGGGTATAAGCGGGGGATGATTGAAGACAAATCTAACATTTGGCAATATTTACACAAAGTAAATTGCTCTCAAAATACCACTAAAAGAGTGACCCCCCCTAAACCTCCAAGAACCGAGGAGCTACAAGAATGTTTTGTTGCAGAAGCATACCCCCAAATCAAAACCGAAAGGCATCAGAGAAGGTAGGCCTAGAGACCCAAATAAATTTCTGTACTCATTACCATACTTCCTTATTTCTTCAACTTTTGATTATTTTTTTTCTTTCACTAACAAGCTAAAAAAAATGAATTAAACATTGAACTAATATGTTATCAACTTTTATACGTAAACCTAACTCCTATATAAACACACATGATTTATTTTAGAAGGACTAATGCTCCGATTGTTATTATTAGGGCAAGGATTACTGTTCCACCCAAGCTCAAATGTCATCTCCGACCGCCTTTAATTTTGGTGAAGAAGTAGTTGAGCAAAATTACTAATGTAAAGATGCATGATATAGGGTTGGGAAAAAAATTTATATGAATTTAAACCGATATATTCTATAAAAAAAATTATTCTTTGCAAAAAAAATAAAATTGAAGCTTCATAAAAAAGAAAAAAAAAACGTAATTCATTTGGATTTAAGCCTACATATATATTTGACTTCAAAAATATCTAAAAGTTTTTTCAAGCTCCGTAAAAAAAAAGAAAAAAAAACTCATACATGCATATGTAAAACCAAATGTATACGGCCGTCTGATTACATTGATTTCCGTGCAAAATCTCTCAGAATTAAATTTTGAGATGATTGAACAACTCGAATCATTTGTATGAGACCTACAAATGGGTTCCTGAGACTGATCTGTACTGTGTAGGGGTCGGTACCCTTGATTTACCGATTTTCTTTTTGTAAGTACAGAGGCTGAGCACGCTAATGTCTCTCAAACTGGACCCTGCAGTCGTATTACGACTTGGAACGCACGTCAGGTCCCCCCAAGCAATACGTCATCATAATCCATCCACGTGGCTGCCCATTAATGGCATTCGCCCCCACGTTAACGCTAAACACACCTGCGAGGACTTTTACAAATTTTACTGCCTCGTATTTTCCTCGACAACAGGGCGCCACCTGTCCCCTTCACACAGCTGCCAATTCTTATCACCGGTCAACCACCGTCGTCTGGTTGTGGTGCCTGAGAGAGCCGAGTTTTTACACTCAAACCCAGCGCGTGGTTGACCCTGCATTCTGGGCCACGGCTAAACATTAAGTGGTCCTGAGACGCCGTCACGTAATCTCTACCCCTCTTGGCACCACGCACTCTTATGAAGTCCATATAGCTATTTAATGGTGGTCCGCATTGAAAAGTGTGGTGTTGAGATTGCTTGGGACACCACGAGGCGGTGGCCCAAGAGCACCCAATAACCTTTTTTGGTTTCAATTTCTGACTTAAATTAAGAATGAGCTTAAGTCAGTTTTTAAGTCGATGTATTGGTGAGAGAATAACTTATCTCGTAAAATAAATAAATAAAAAATAATTTTGAGTTTAACCCAAATTTTTTTTGGAAAATTGCAATTACAGAAAGGAGCTAGTATTGTTAAGATTATGAAAATTTTATTTAAAATAGCAGAGTTCCACTGATAACTAAACAAGTGTGGATGCTCTAAAATTTCTCGTATGGAAGAGTTATTGGGTGGTCTCTGGTAACAATTGTTTAGAAACTTAACAATTGGCACCCAATTTCTCAAAATGCAAAAGGAATGGCAAATTCGGACATGGGATTTCCGTAGTGAGTCAAATCACTATGTTCCTGTAGTGATCTCAATTGTGGGTCCTATGAAATTTTTATTTGCGATCGGAATCGTTCATTTTTTCAAGAATAATGAGCACACTATGAATACAAAAAATTATGATTATCGGAGATTGGTAGAAACACAATTGAGACAAATTTGTCTTCCCGTGTATTCCCCAAATGATATTGGCCATCCATCTAAATGGTATCCGAACATATAGCTACCAATATCCAATTAATTTGATTTTTTACAAGAATGATCTACTCAACATTCCCAACAAATTGTACGGTTCCGATTATAAATAAAGATTTCATAGGGCCTACAATTGAGGTCATTACGGGGACATAGTGACTTAGGTCACTACGGGTACTCCAAATCCAAATTGGGTACCATACCCACAATAACAAACTTCTCTCAAATTTGGTAAAGTTGTTATTTGAGATTGAAAAGGAGAGAAAAATGGGAAGACAATAGCGAAATGGTAAATGTTATACATGGGTGCCTTGCCTTTTTTTTTTTTTGACAAAATGGCACTATAATTGCCAAAAAATGAGAATGACAATGAAAAAAATGGCATTCATGAGGTGCACGCTCTTAGATCCGAAATTTATCATATTCAAAATGTATGGACTTAGTGTAAAAAAAATTAGAGCTCATGCCATTTTCGGAAAGAGATTATGAAATACAGGTATGCACAAATTAGTCTGAACACCTTGTTATACAAAAAGAAACACCGATCAACCTTTTTACTAGCACCCAAAAAATCAAGTCTTGTTTTACTTAAGGTTTCGTCTAGTGACATGCTTATTTTTACAATCAAATTTACAATTGACTTGCGACGTTACCATCTATGTTCCATTATTTTGACGATCGAAAACATTTACCCTATAGAGCACGCAAAAAATAATAAGAACAATATCGAAATTAAGATCTATGGAATGTCGATAAGTGTATAATCATAACACACTTGTCTTCTATGTGGGTTTGTTTTTCTTCTTTTCCAATAAACATCCCACCTCCATTTTCCTCTTCCACACAATTCTTGTAGGCCCACAATTTAATGTATCGACCTCACGTAAATATGTATTGCTGAAATTTTTGAAGCAACTTATGACGGTACTCCAAGACTACTGAGTCCCCATTTCACTAATAACTAAAAAAGTCAAAAGTCAACTTATTGTGTTTTTCGAGACAAGTTATCCCCTCATAATATATCACATAAAAAATCACAAAAAACCAATACATATTTCGAGCTTTCACAAAAAAAAAAACCAAAAAACCAAAAAAAACCAAGTTAATGAAATACTCTCTTAGTAATTTCTCTGTAAATAACTACAAGTATAATGGCATTAAGTGGACTGAGACACTACGCGGTAACGAAGACCTCCCATAATTCAAACCAATAAACACACGAGCAAACCGGTTCCCACGTCAGTACTTTGGCTTTTGTGTAATTATTCAGTGGTCTTTGAACACAGTTACGTGATGCCCAACTCCCTCTCCACTGAACATTTTTTTAAAGATCATACATTTATGCTGAATTTCCACTAAGGTATTTTTTATATTTTCAGTATTTTTGGATTACAAGTTATCAAATCAGTTGAAGAATGTGAAAAAAATGTCTTGATAATTTGACAATTTATTTATAGTTCAAAAATACCGCAATGAAAATGCACCCATAATACTGGATTCCACACGAATGTGTGATGGAAAGAGGTATGTGGTGACCCAAGACCACCAAATAAATTTTCCCGTCATTCCTTCAACTATATCGTTGGCGCCGACTCCAATTTCTACCCTCCCCTTTTTTCTTCTCTCTCTCTCTAGAATTCTTCTTTCTGTGACAGAGCTGTGTGGGGAAAAGGAACACGAGATAGAGAGAGAGAGAGAGAGAGAGAGAGAGAGAGAGAGAGAGCAATTTCAACAATCAGCTAAAAAGCTAACGACTTGAAGAAGAGTCCGAAACAGGGGTTCAGCAGAAGCTTCTCCAACACGAAAGTTGGACTTTCTAGAGAGAGGAAAAGAATGTCGATGTAGAGGACGAAGAAGACCCTGGATTTTACCCCAAAGAAAAGATTTTTTTTTTCACGAATTTCTCCTCTTTGGTTGAGGTCTTTCTTTCAAACACAAATTGCTCTCAATTTCCCTCATTTCCTTATAATAATCTGTTTAGACACATGCACATATATTTACAATTTTCATTTTGGATCTTCAAATTTCGCAGTTCAAATCGAGAAGAAGCTAATAAGAATTGCAAATCGATCCGATCACTGAATCCGGTGAACCAGATACAGTTCAACATTTCGGAGGTTCTTCTCCCTCTAGGTATAACTTGCGCTCACTTCAATTTTCGTTGTTTCAATTTCCTTGTCAAAAAAAAACAAAAAAGTTTGCATCGTCTCTCTCTCTCTCTCTCTTGGGTTTGCTGATTTTGCTAAAGCAGTTAGTTGGATTGAACTATACTTTTCTCTTTTTGTATTTATTGCAAACCTTTACAGCTCCATCACAATCCAAATTTATACTTTAGTAACAGTCTTTAAAAAAAAAAACATAAATTTCTTATTATCATAAAGTATTCTAACTGCTTAAAATTTCTTAAATGGTAGTATTAATCCAACTAACTGCTTAAAAACATAACTTTCTTATTAATCCAACGTAAATTTCTTAAAAACAAAAATGTTACCAAATACTCCCTAAATGTTTTGAATTTGCCCTCCCACGTTGGTCCTCGTTTGTTTACTTGTCGTCTTTATTATTTGTTTTATGATTGAATGCAATTTTGTTTTTTATATATAACCGGATGTCTGAGCCAACTTGTGCGTAGCTTTTCTAATTCTGGGGCCCTGGAAGTAACAATCTGGCATAACCCAGTGGCCCCAAGAGTTTGCTGGCAAGAGGATTCGAACCCCAAAGTCCCAAGGCAAGACGACTTTGCCAACCCCTTGGGTTGATTGGATGCAAATCTTCTGAGGGGTTATTTGATAATTGCAAGAATTTGCATATCCGTGTTTTGACATTCTAATAGTTTTTTTATTCTAATTTTTTTTTTATTGTTTTGTTGAGTCATTCTTCTTTTGGACTTTGTCATCAATATAGTAGGGTTTCTGTATTTTTTGGACGAAACTAATAACCTATGGCGTAAACGATGCTGAAATTATATATGTGTGTGCTAGATTAGCCCTGAGAAGTCTGCTAATGGATAGGTGATCATCTGCAGAAGCAGCTCCATAAAGCTGCTTCTGTTGTTCCTACCACAAGCTCTTAGCTTGACTTGGATCTCTGACTCTCACTTCCCACGGAAGGAAATGGTTTAAAGTTTTCCATTTGGAACGCGTTTGCCTGCACCGATGGAAATATCTCATTAAATTTGCAAATGAAAGTCAAATTGATCAATTCTACTAAGAGTCATATAATCGGAAAGAAGTCTGTAACTTCAGAATGCAGAATTGTAGGTATGAACAGATTCTGAGCATTAATGCTAAGCAAAATAAAGGTGCCAAGAATAGATGAGAATGGATCAATATTTGCAAATGGTTGAATCGATACAAAGAATGACTTTGCGTTGGTGGTCAAAGACTCAAGGTACTAACCATGAATTATGGGGAGGAGGCGAGGAGCAGCTACTAACCATGAATTGTTAGCAAAACATAGAGGGTGCTAAAATGAACAAAAACTGATGAAATCATGTACTGCATGTGAATTGAAATCTCGGTGTTTGATTGCGGTGCTGGAGTTGCGTTGCATTCTTCTGTCCTCAGTTTTGTTGCCAACTTCATCTCTGTTCATGGCTTTTACTCCTTATTAACCATCCTGAGCTATTACATCAAACCTGAAGAGTGGTGATTGTATATGGTATATCTGCAGAGGCAAACCTTTTGTTGAACAGTATCTGTAATTGCCCTTCATTTGCCCATCATTTCCAAATTACGCAACAAGAAACATCTTATTTTGGTTTTTTCCTCCTATCTAACGCTTGCTCCTACTTTATATAGTGCTGCGTAAAAGGTTTGTAGGAATTCTTATATGCTTAGTACGTTCGCCCTCCAACTGATTTTCATGCTACTAGAGAAACAAGTTTTAACAGTTGTTAGAGCTTTTATGGCCAGTGGTCCAGTGAACGCTGTTCGAGGGTTGCCTGTGGTGATGTGATTGCAGTTACTCGCCTCCTTATAGATTTAGCCTGTTGTTCAGTATGTGAAGTTTTCGTACAAAAGCAGAAACCTACCATCTTTGTTCTGATTCCTTTCCTCTATTCCATGTTTGTAATACTATCTTTCGTATTGATCGCAGTTAGCAGGGAGCCTTATGATCTTCAGCAATGGTGGTTTTCATGGTTGCAACCGAAATTATATTGGTTTAGGTCCTCTGATCAGAATAATATCAAATCTAGCTATTTCCTGCCGGGGAGACGGAAGTTAATCGTAGAGCAGCATAGTTTGATTACAGCCATATTATCATAACAATATGACTGGTCCCTTGTTGACTAAAGAACGACTGGTCAGATGTCCTGGATGCCTCCGGCTTCTCCAAGAGCCCGCAAACATTCCCGTGTACAAGTGTGGAGGATGCAACACAGTTCTCCGAGGTAATAAGTGATATACTTTTACTTGCATTTCCCTTATATAGTCTTTTCTTAGCATTTCAATTAAGGACATACTTTGGGTAATGATTTTTGCATTCTCTGTTCATATCCGGACACTCTCTTCTTTGCCTTTATCTATTCCCTCTGTCCCCAAATTTTGGTCCATTTTCGGAGTTCGTGCCATTTTTCTATTGATTATATCTCGTAATTTATATTGTTTTATGTGATTTTGAAAATATTGTCTTTTAGAACTAATTGAGATCTATCAAACAAGATCCAAATTGAATATAAAATTCATTACCGATTTAAAGTTATAAGTAGTTTTTTTTCTAGTTAGAATAGAACTAGGACAAAAATTTGGGGACGGAGGGAGTATGTAAATTTACAACCTTGCCCTTTTATGTGTTTATTTTTTCTTCAATACCATGTTACATTTTTTGTACAGCTAAAAACTGCAAAAATGACTCCAAGGACACAGATGTGCACATACCAGATACGAATATGGGGAAGAAAAAGGAGTTAGAGCAGGATCCTGAGGACAAAGAAGCTCAAAACTTAAGTAAAGAAGACAAAGAAGCTCGAAGCTTAAGTAAAGAAGAAAGGCTTTCTTCCTCAGGAGAACTGCCATTGGACAAAAACAATGGGAGTGATGAAAAGGAAAATGAAGATAGCAACATGAATCAGTCTGGTATCTCACACCATGGAAATGAGGAGTCATTGCCAGTAGCAGAAGCCGATCAAGATAAGTGTTCTTTGAAACAAAACAATGGAGGGAATCCAAAGGAATATGTTCAACGCAATGGAAAGTATGTCGGAGGTGTAAACTTTTCGGATGAAGTTGATTCACCAACTGAGCCTAATCAATACAAGAGTGCTGAAAGTGAAGTGGATAAAAGTAGGAATTGTATGGAAGAAGAAAATGGAGGTGGAAACTTTTCGGATGAAGTTGCTTCACCTAATCATCATAAGAGTGCTGAAAGGCTTTCTTCCGCAGGAGAATTGCTATTGGACAAAAACAATGGGAGTGATGAAATGGAAAATAAGGATAGCAACATGAATCAGTCTGGTATCACATGCCATGGAAATGAAGAGTCGTTGCCAGTAGCAGAAGATAAGTGTTCTTTGCAACAAAGCAATGGAGGGAATCCCAAGGACTATGTTCAATGCAATGGAAAGCATGTTGGCGGTGTAAACTTTGATGAAGTTGCTTCACCGACTGAGCCTAATCATCACATGAGTGCTGAAAGTGAAGCCGATAAAAGTGGGGATTGTGTGGAAGAAGATTATGGGGTGGTAAACATTTCTGATGAAGTTGCTTCATCAACTGAGCTTAATCATCTTAACAGTGAGGAATCATCACTGGCTGCTGAAGTTCGTAGTGAAGTGGATGAAATTGGGTGTTGTTTGGAACAAGCGAATGGAAGGAATCAAAATGAAAATGGGATATGCAATGGGAAGCAGACTGAAGGTATAAACTTTTCCAATGAAGTTGTTTCATCGATTGAGCTTAACAATAATGTGATCAAAGAGTCATCACCAGTTGTTAGAGCTAGTAGTGAAGCAAATGAAAATAGGACGTTTTTGGAACAAAATGATGGAAGGAACCAGAGTGAATTTGGTGATGTCAAGAGGGATCGGTCTAGAAACACAAAATCTTCCGAAGTTTCTTTATCTACTGAGCGAGCTTGTCAGGAAATGGAAGAGTCAACTGCTGTGATTGAGCCAAATAGAAAATCGGATGAGAATTCTAAGAGTCCTACGTCTCTGGACCAGTCTCAGGGAAGACAACTCACCGGTTTTGAATGTGCGGGCTCCGTAGACACATTGGAAAATATTGCTGCAGCCAACTATAGCTCTGAGTTCAGTGTCACACACAGAGACATGCCTACTTTTCCAACAACCAGCAATTATGTTTACGAGGGTAGTGTCTCTTCCTATGATGGAAATGATGATCAAGTCCCTGACCCATATCTTCACCTGTATGAAAGAAAATTTAAGAAGGCAAAGTCTCCCAAGGCCAAAGCAATGCACAAGAGGGGTGAGGGCATGAATAAGATTACAAGTTATCCAGACATGGAACATGAAGCTTGGAACTGCTCGTCGATTCCATCCGAAAAGAAGCATTATACCAGGAAAGGCAAATGGCATCAAGATGAATTGATAGAACCAAAGAGACGTGGCCCACCAGCAAGGAGCAGAACGCAATTTGAGTCAGGTGGATATCAATCCAGGGTACCCTTCTATTCTAGGGGTTCCCATGTTGGCTATGAAAAAGGCGGTCCTTCAAATTACAGGCGGGAAGAATTCCAATGCTGTTCGAGTTTACATTCGCCAACCAAGCCTGAGAAGAACCCTGTAGAGGAGAAAATGAGACTGCTGAAAATGGTTTTTGAATTACAAGAAGAGCTCAACAGAACACGTATTTCTCAAGGCGCAGCGCCGAAGGTGGACATGTACCCCAGAAGATTTCATCAAGGGACAAGATGGCCCCCCCAAAATCAAACCTCACGAATACCCTTTTCGGCTGAGGCCAAAATAAGCAGATACCAAGTTGATAACTCCTGCTTCCATTGTTGCCCTCATGACCGGATATCCTCAGCTCCATTACCTCCTCATGTTTTCTGTAACAGAAGCCCATATAAGGCCCAACAGAGTCCCAGATATAGCAATCTTTACTCCTCTACTCCCTCTAGCCCCCAATACCGTACAAGTTCTGAATTTTCCTTACAAAGTCATGATGCAAATTGTGATGATCGTGAACTGAAGAAATATTATAGGGAGAGAAACCGCTTAAAGAGACATGTTCGTCCTGTGGCTGGTGGGGCACCTTTCATTATCTGTTATCGTTGCTCAGAGGTGCTACAGCTGCCTCTAGATTTCCTGCTGCCTAAAAGGAGATTCCATAAGCTCATGTGCAGTGCTTGTTCATGTACTTTGAAGTTTTCACTTCAAGACGGGACCTTTATATCTCCGTACACTGATGATTATGCCTCGGATGCTATAGCCCCTCCACCAAGTGAGGTTGATGATTATGGACCCTCGTTGGGTAAGAGTTGTTCTACTGAAGTGGAGCCATTCTCTGTTGGGTTTCCATTTCAATCCGTCAAAAGGGATTCTTATGATGGAAAGATGTCGCCTGAGAGTCTTTCTGAGCCTACGGGAGAGAGAAAAGAAAGTCCCATTTTCAAGGAGTTTGAAAACAAAAACAAGAATCCGGTGGAAACGTATGCTGCAGCTGGGCTTTCATCCAAGATGTCAAAAGCAGGGAATGCATCATCAGAAATTGAAGAAGTGCGACCGATATCAAGTTCTCCACTTCATAGTCTGATGGGTTATAATTCTCCAAGTCAAGTGATGTATAGATGACAATGCTCGTATGTGCACCTGGTAGAGTGATAAATGGTCATCGAATTGATATCTAATTTCTGGGAGATGCCTTAATTCATCTGTTGGATTGGAATGACAACTGCTTGCCCCAAATTGATGCCCAGAGATGTGGAAAGCAATACGAAGTGTGAATTTCGGGAGTTTCAGATCGACCGATTTTAAAAGTTTGGTGTTGACTCTTCCATTTTCACACAGACTACAGGCAAAATATGTCGGAACTTGTGGCTTTCAGAGTAGAATGAGAGGAATCGGAGAGAATTCTACGTGAAATCGTCCCATATAATTTGTTCATTTATGTGTGTTTATATAGCTGTATGTACCGAATTGTAACTCTAATGGATGCAATACTACTTCTGCATATGAATACCTTTTTCAACCAAATCTGAAAATTCTTTGCTAGAACGTCTCCGACATTCATTCTCTACTCTACTTAAACTTGGTTAAGATCGTGATGGTTACTTCACATATTTAAGTTGAATCCATCCAAAATTTAACACGGTATCAGAACCAGCTCTTGGATGACCTGGCGGGCCAAGTTTTTGCGATCCGGTTTCTTTTACCTTGTCTTCTATCCCTCTATCACACCCACACGGTGGACTACAAAACTCCACGTTGTCAAACATAAAGTCTCTTTGTTCATACTTTCTACTCCATCTGTGTTTAAACTTTTCTTGGTCTGATATTTTTGTTCCCAAGCCAGCCATATGCGATGAATTCATTTCTAATTTCCTCAAGTCACATTTATACTTGGTACCAGTGAATATGGGAATTGTAGGGCGGCTCTGCACTATAGGATCCCAGGATCCGTGAATTTGACATATAAAAGTAGCATAAGAGAATTGATCATCAGTGAATGTACTACTTTCATAGGTTTCATTCTCAAAAATAGAAATAATGTGCGACTCGTCTATGGTATGTTTCTGCTTTTCGTTTGCCTACAAAAGCAATTTTCAGCACTATTTACATTTCGCTTCAAAGTCTGGTTGCGTCTTGCAAGTGCCTTTTAAGCTTAAGCAGTGCTTAAACAACCAAAAGGCACCAATCCCCTGTTCAAAATTCCACCTTGAGTCACTGTATGGCTCCTTTAAGGCTGGTTTTGGGGTGAGGACCTCCTCCTACATATCAGACGAACATTCGAGGCCCATTCCCACAGAGAGAGAGAGAGAGAGAGAGAGAGAGAGAGAGAGAGAGAGAGAATGGCCACAATATATAGAACAAAACATGCAAGATACAAAAAGTAATCCATTAGTCCCAGAGTTGAATGGCCAACGGCCTCAACATGGTAACGACAAGCAAAAAAATGAAAGCATTATTCAAATCAACTCCGTCCACAGTTTCTTCTCCAGCAACCTGAGGAATATCAGAGAGTTTTTAACCAGAGAGTTGTCACGCCTCTGTCTACTTTGCTTCGGGCTCTGGTTTCTCAAAAAATGTCTTCTTCAACCAACCAAAAGGCTGTGAATCATTCAAAAATGAAAGAAAGCTGAGGCTTTAACGCAAACTAAGAAAAGGAAGATAATGAGCCACATAACATCAAGATAGTGATCGAATAGCATCTATGAACGCAATTTGAGAAAACCAAGAAAACACGATGAGAGCACTAGACTTTAGGAACATATATCAACATACAAGCGCCCTTCCAACCAAGGATTGGAGTTTCATTTAAAGCATATGTTCTTCAGAATAAGAACACCAATGCAATGACCCTCTTACATTCAAACAAAGATTGTTCTATTGAATCCACATAATAAGTTCTTGTTCACCAAAAATGATCAAATGTAATGTAATAATCAAATTAGTTATGATTGATGAAACCTTCGTTACATAGGCTCGAGAGTGTTCGACGCAGGTGTGTATTAATCAATACACATCAAAGTCCGAATTTTAGAAAACATGGAATCAGCAAAAAGCCTCCAAAATTTAGATCCGTATGGCACAGTTTTACTGCAAATTTTCGTCTCTCAGAGAAAAAGAAAACCAAAAACTCAGAATTATAAGTTTCAACTACACAGATTGGTTCATTTGCGGGGCCCGTGTCGTGTCGTGTCCTTACAGTTTTCACATGGGTACTACACCAAAATTAACTTACAGTTTTCACATGGGTACTTCACCAAAATTAAAGAGTCCATGGATGTAACTATGGGTGAAACATAACGACAAAAACACACTTAAAGTCCCATGAGAGAATCTCATTCCTATTTTACGTGAAAACAATCAATCTATTTCAGCTCAATCTAGATTGATCATCAAAACAGGTTGTTGAGCTGGCAATGTTTAAGTGCTTGCACTAACTGTAGCAAGTTCACATTCACCATCAAGCTTGCTAATTTTCCAAACCAAGATTGAGCAAGTCAAACCAGGATCATTTTAATCAGCACTAAAATAAAACAAAAAAACAAAAAAAAAAAACGCACACAGACACAGCGATTGGGGGATGGTGCTGTCCCTTAAAGGGACAACATGCATGCTGACCCATCCGAGCCGTCCACGCTCGGCGATCAACGGCCCAGATCAGTTCGGTAATGAACGGTGCATATTTGTTTAGATCTCAGATCTGTTTGGATCTAAACAAATATGCACCGTTCATTACCGAACTGATCTGGGCCGTTGATCGTTGAGCACAAACGGCTCGGACAGGGTCAGCATGCATGTTGTCCCTTGAGGGGCAGCACGCCCCCGGATCCCAGACACAGACACACCCTGTATATATATTTACCTACGTAGACACACACACACATCTATATACACAAGTACTCAATACATATACACCCACAAAAAAAAAACACGTGACAAAGAATGAAAATGCAATCACCATCGGACTAGACGTCCATATGAAACAGGAGTTCTCTATTTGGTCAGGTTGTAATAATAAGAGATGGGTGAGAAATAAATGGTCTCACATGTGTCTACAAAAGCATATGAATGAACAAATAGTCACCCTTCCTAGTCAAAACATTTTTTTATTAAGGGGCTTGTGATTAAAGTTGATTTTAAAATTGATTTCAATTTACGGCAAAACTATTACTAGTATTTCCTTTATTTATCGCAACTTAATTAATAACTTCACAGTTGTATGAAATTCAAAGTTTCGGCTTCTTCTTTGAGTGTACAACCTAAACCATTTCAGCAGGAACTTCAATTTAGCAATTACTGTTACAGCAAATACCCCGAGTTAACGTACTTCCCAGTAACACGGAATAGAACAGTCAAGACTCGGGAAACCAAGAAACTGGAGTAGTATGTTGCTGCAATAAGCATCTGTCTAAACATGAAGAAAAACGCCTCAGCTTTGGTATCAAAAAATCCACTCTCTTACATCTTTCACAACTACAGTGATTTAGACATCTGGGTGGTAGCCGTAATGTCATCACTTGTTCTTGTTGGCCGACGACCCTTGTCTGGGCCACCAATAATGCCCCATGTCTCAAACTGCCTTTGCCGAGCTCTTGCCCTCTCCTTCTCCTCTTCCGATTTCGAAGAGTAACAGTAAGGGCAAGTAACACCGTGCTCCCACTCTGGAGCTTCCATGTCAGCATCGCCCACCGGTTGCTTGCACCCGTAGCAGAGCTTGAATGTTCCTGGTACCAATCCGTGGTCGACTGAGACTCGCTTGTCAAATACAAAGCACTCCCCTTCCCATAGGCTCTCTGTCTTTGGGACTTCCTCTAGATATTTCAGAATACCGCCTTCAAGATGATACACCTGGTCAAGAATATGGACAAATTATTCAGGCACAAGTACACAGTATCTGCCAATTAGAATCATCAAAATAATTGTTTTGCTGATTCAAGAAAGAAAATGGAGTACCGTCGGGAGAGAGAAATTTGAGTATTCGATGGCTGGTCCCTATGTCAAACGAAGGACTTGACGTAGGGCCACAGCCTCTTAATACATCCATGGTATACATTTTCTCAGGGGTATTGAGACTAAAAATCCACTAACACGTTAAATGGGGATTTAGATGGCATACCGTCAAGTCACGTGGAATAAACTAGAGAACATATGAAGTTTACCTCTTTGAAACCTTTGCTGAGGAGAAAACTTGAAGCTTTTTCACATCGAATACCACCTGTGCAATACATTGCAACCCGAGGTGGCATTTTCCGTCCTTGATTCTTTAGCTTAGGATGCTTGTTTTCATCTAAGTCATGCAACTCTAGTTCACCATGTTGAAACTGATTGTCAACCCAAGATGGGAACTTCCGGAATGCGGTTGTACATGGATCAACTGCTCCTTTGAACCTCCCAATTCTAGTTTCATAGTCGTTGCGAACATCAATCACCACCTAAGCATGGTTTTATCAACATGTTTAGGGTCAAGAAATGCACAAGTCCATTTGACCAGTTTCACTTCATTTTTCTTACAAGTGACCACTTTCTGTTTATCTTAGTGAGGCGGGATAGGTGAAGTTAGAAACATATGTCTACATCGAAGAACTGAAATATTGAGCTTTTCCTAACAGTTAATGTAACACCTAACGTTTCAGAGTTAATTGTAGAGCAGATCAAACCCAAAACTGAGCTGAAAATAATAAACTGGAATATCAATCATCACTTGGCCTCACCAGTCAACACCGCATTACATTGTTTTTCACCCTACACAGGGTAAGAAATCTGTTCTGAAGGGAACAGGGTAGCTAAGCACTCGCCCGAATTGTATAGATAACTTTCATAGCATCTAGCATACTATTCATCGGTGAGCATTTTAATGACCTGATTTGGGCATTCTACAAGCCAAACACAACGATCCGAACCGTTAAAGCGTTTTTAACAAAAACTTCTCCGATCAACCCCTTCTGAGTGTTGTTTTTTAACAAATCCTCGCGTTGGACCTTAAAAACACGTTTTAAACACATCTAACGGTTTGGATCGTCGAGATTTGGTCCGGAAAGTGACGAAAACACAGTGGTCCGGATTTTATTCCAATCCGGACTGGAAGTGTATATATATATAACGTATCAACGTCAACGGAAACAAAGAGTGGCCAGAGGAAGCAATATTCAGTTACGTACTGTATCTGGATCACTAATCAATGTGTTCCAATCCTTTGGGTTGACATATTCTCCAACTCTTTCAATTGGTGATACGGAAGGCATGCCCAGAGAAACAATCTGCTTAAACACGACATAAACAACAGAAGAACCATGTTATACAAAGTATGCTGGTGTCCATACTAACGTTCCAATTTCCAAACAGAGGAAAAGCTTTGGTCCAGATGAAGAACCCACTTCTCTGGCTTAGTAAAATACCTCTTTCTTCAATTTGACCCTCACATGATCCCATCGGAAGGGTGCATCTTCGCCTGCTGCAAGAGGAGAACTGCTACTGTGTCCATGATGGATAGCTTCTTCTTCAGGGCTAACAGGTGACTCCACTCGTCTAAGCCCCTTTAGCCTTTTATCAGTCTGAATGAATTCAATAACCTCCTCCACCGACTCACGGGTCCCACATATGCTGCCATTAATTCCTTCTGGTGCAAGGATTATACCACCTGAAACACGCTGGATAGGATCAGCTTGGTGAGGCAGGAACAAGATGGTCATGATGCTATACGTAAGACAAAAACACTATAGTTCAAGGAGAAATAAGATTGCAAAAACGGATACTCTTGCAGACAAAACTGTAGCCGATGATGCAGGCATGGAATTGGATACTTCAAAGATATAAGAGAAGGCCATTGAGTAATAAACTCCGATTTTTCTATTTTTATTGAATCAAGAACTACTAGTAGTGCCACACTTCTAACTAATAAAACTGATTTTTTCAACAAAAATAACTACTTATGATAGTAGGATAACCGATAAATGACTAATTCAGAAAAAAAAGACTCGACTTTATATTAAGACGACTATACCATATTAATAATAACCACCAGAGCATTGTTCTCTCAAGCATCTGGAGGCTAGCAAGACGAGTTTGCCTTCTCATTCGAGCTCTAGTGCTTTCAACTGTTTGAACTAAGTCACTGTTCGAACTAAGTCTACACACCCTTGAAAGAGTTGAGCTATGTTTTCACTTGCCTAACCTGCAAACCAGGCGGGTCCATGTCAGAAATTTTCATAACACTTGCTGAAGCCACTTCTACATTTTCCTGGTGGAACTCATATCATTATCCACTCAGTATCCCAACATCTGCCAATGGCCAAATCCACCCTACTCCCAACTTAGAAAGCTAGTAATCTGATGTGTTCCCCCGTGATTCATTACTGATCAACACCAACAAGTTTACATAATCACCTAGTAAATTAGTAATCCTCCTTGGTCTGATAAGCACGCAACGACACCATCAACACCACCAAAACGCAAGAATTCTAATTTTGGCCACCAATTGTGTTTTCAAAGCACTTCATCAGGAACTGGTCTCCGGATTCCCAATGGAATTTTTAAGGAACTCATAATCGTAAAGACTAAGATCAATAAAGCCACTCATTTTTGTGTGTTCAAAGAGGTTCTCTCCCATCTTCCGTTTTCAGATTAATCTCAACGAAATTTTCTTCTTTCCCTCTTTTGCGTAATACAATTGTATATATAGATAGAGAAAAATACACACACAAAAAAAAACTGAAGGAATGAGAATTACCAGTTGCTCGCAAAGGTCCTTCAATGGCTTCCTCAAATCAGCGTGGTCAGGGAAATCAGCGAACTTGTAAAAGGACACCACCACGAGAGGCTGTTGAATCGACTCGCTCTCCTCGCTTTCCCCCATTCTCGACTCAGGTGTTTTGATATCGGCGATGGGGCTTATAGTTGCAGAAAAACACTTGGCTGGGGTCATACTCTGAGGATAGAAGCGTGGATTAGATAGAAAATTAGTAGGGTTTGGGGTTTTAGGA
Organism: Gaultheria prostrata; assembly: GCA_036023075.1. NCBI lineage: Eukaryota > Viridiplantae > Streptophyta > Magnoliopsida > Ericales > Ericaceae > Gaultheria > Gaultheria prostrata. The sequence goes on along the minus strand of JAXBDA010000016.1, from coordinate 7,732 downwards.
GTCACTATTGGGGTGGCTATGGTGGTGCAGTGAAAGCTAGGGTTAGGGTTTTTTAGGGTTGAAGACGATAACATTTTGAGTGAGGCGAATGAAGAAACTGCTGCTGCGACTCTGCACCAAATCAATGGCTGGGATTGCATCGATGCATCCGTCTCTCTTCCTGTAACCAAGCAATACTCGGAGTCATACAAGCAGTAGCGGTAAGAGCATCTCTCTCCGGTCTTCCCTTTTTTTTACTCAAATTTGAGAAAAAATTGTCTAATTTTCTAATTTGTATAGGTTGATCTACAATGAGAAAACCTATTGTTCACCTCAAATTTCTTTTTCCTTTTTAATTTTGAATGGTATATATGTAAATAAATGAGTTGATTGAATCAACTCTGGCGCTACTCAGCAGCTAATAAAGCCTCTAAGAAAGTAGTAATTAAGACCACCAATCGTCTAAAGTCGTGAAACATTGTTGATCGTTCTGGCCTCAACACCTGAATAATCAACCTCATTAGTCATGATTATCGTTCTTTCATTTTGATTAACTTATTTCCTTATAATTTACACACAAAACTTATTTCCTTATAGACGTATTTTAAAATGTTGTATTTACTAAATTTAATTTTTCAGCATTGGGTTTTTTTCAGGCTTGAGCAATTGTCAATCCGTGAAAGTGGATAAGTGAACCGATTTTGAACAAAGATGATGCAAGGTTCTAGGCCGCGATATCAATTAATGTGACAAAATTGTAATTTTGTCATAGCAAAATTTAAGATGATTATGTTGGTTATATTTGCTTCTTTTTTTTTTTTTTGCCATTCGATATACATCAGTGGAGGGTTAGCGGAGGAGCTAATGAATTAGTTCAGAGAGGGTTTAGACGCTATCCATAGCCCTAAACCCCATATGCCTCTGCCGAGGCTCGAACACTGGTCTCGTTTGTGGGAGAAATACAATTCTTTAATAGGAGTACTAGACACTTGCATTGGTGTTTATTTGTTTTTCTTGCAGTTATTTTGAATTTTGTTTCTGATTATGCTGGATAATACTTATATTTTTCCTTTAATATAGAACAAACTTGATTTTGTTTAGCACTCCAGGTCGGAACAACTAATAATTTTTATATTTTATCGATTGAACGAGATTTTGCCTGCCAAGAAGAAAAAGAATCAATTTCTTTCAATTCTTGCTCGACGGAAAAAAGGAAAGTTTTTCTATCTTATTGGTAAAACTGAATGCTTGAAATTCAACAGATCCCTGATTTTTTTCCTTTTCTTTTTGTGAAATAACGGAAATAAATGATTGTTTTTACCAAAAAAGACTGCCTTTTTTTTTTTTTTTTTACAAATATGAATTTTGCAATAATAATATATTTAATCGATTATTGAACGCTATGGAATTAAGAGACAGTCACCAATGAGCTCAAACCATGTACCTTCAGTTTTTGCAATGTTTAAATTTTTTCGAATAAACAATATTATGTCGATCTAAAAAAAGGAAGTCGGTAGTGAGCTCTAAGCTTCTAACCATGTAGCTTTCAGTTTTCTTATTGTTTAAATTTTTTTGATTGAATGATATTTTGTCTACAATCATCTTTTTGCAAGTGGTGACTAGCTCATGCGGTAGAGCTCTTGAATGCCCCACACTGCATCTTGGGATCGAGTCTCATTCCCCCCTTCCCCATGTAATAGATTAGGAATAACAAATGACAAAAAAAAAAACGAATTAATTTCTTTCAATTCTACTACAATTGCCCTAACAAAAAAGAAAGTTATTCAGTCGCCAGTGAGCTCTAATAACCATGCAGCCATCAGTATTTAAGGGGTACTTTTAGGTATTGGTCCTCCACACTAGTATGAGTTTATTTTCATTCCGTTCACTTTTTTTTTGAAGTTATGTTTTCATTCTCAAATTTAAATAAACTCAACTTTGCCCTATATTCACCTACTTTTCTGATACAATATAGGTACAGAACACAGCTAAAAAATCCTCAATTTACTCCCCCTTCCCATTATCGGTTACAAAAAAATTTGAAAATCCTACCCTCTCTTTTCTCGACATACCGTTGCCCATCACCGTCGCACTCCATCTCCCATACCCGTCCTGTCACAGTCTTCCATTCAACTTTCAATTGCAAAGTTTATATTACTTCCTCCGTCCAGATTTGTTGGTCCGTTTTGAGGATTCTAACTATTTTTTCATTATTTTTTTATTTTGTTCATTTTCCATTTTATCCTCAATCCCTCAATCAATTTTTCTACTCGCTCCCGAAATTTTTGGCTCCAAATAAAAATTTCACGCACAAACCAAGAAACATGAATTTGAATTGGCAGATTTGGTATTGAAATTCCATGCGCAAACCGAATCGGGAAGTTAATGAGGCGCCACTAATTGTTTGGCATTGAAATTGGCAGCGTGCGCCAAAAGATGTGTATTAATTTGAGTTGTTATTTTAAGTTTTTAGAAACGAACAAAAAAGTAAATTTTTCATACTTTATCCTTTGACTTTTGAAAATGTACAAATATTTTAATATTTGAAAAGGTATGACAGACAAATCTGAACGAATGTAGTATGAAATTTTGAAAACTCCTCTTCGGAGTTTGACCCGAGCTAAAACGGTTGTTAAACAAACGAAGTTATTTAGTAACTTTTTAACAGATTTTCACATTCCTTTGTTCGTGAAAAGTTTTTCTGAGATCAACTCTCGAATCTGATTGCTAAAACAGAAAAGCACTCATCAAGGGAAAGAACACAAGAATTGACTATTGTCTGATTCAACAAGAAGAAATCTTGTAAGCATTTACAGGCCATTGTTGACAAGTTTCCACAGATGAATGAAACTACTCATTTTCATTGAGTAGAAAAAAATAATTGTCGCTGAAAAAATATCTATCTTGTGAAACTAGCCGTTGATTGTCGAAATCAACGACTCGGAGCCGCCCTCCAGGAAACCCTCCTCTGCCACAGTAAGTGGCTTCCCCTGCCCTTTGAATGTCAATGTTCTTATAGCTTTCTTCTTTATGTCATCAATTGGCATCTCAACTTCTTGACGTCCGACTGTTTGAGAGGCTTTATCATGAACTGTTGAGCCCCTTCCTCTAAGCACCTGCCCGTACATACCATTTCTTAACAAATGACACTAATTTTTTTGAAAACTACGGAAAATGAAAGAAAGGAAAGGAAAGGAAAATTATTTTCTCTTGTTTGGTTTGAGAGGAAAAGACTAAACGAAGAATAAAGCATACTCGTAAATTTTCCTCTACACTCTACTCAAAGTTTTCTTTTTCCTTATCCTTTTCTTTCTTTTCCTCAGCCTTGTTTGTTTGGGGGAATTTGGAGGGTGGGATAGGATATCAAATCCCGTGGGATCCAAAATCTGGTGTTTGTTTTCCTAAATTTGGATGGGATATCATATCCCGGGTCAAGTTTTATCCCGATCCGTACGGTGGATAAAATCCCATTGGGGGGTGGGATTTGGATGAGATTTCCCCATTTTAGTGCAAAAAAATGTTTTTCACTGCTTCTATCCCGTCGAACACAAACACCGGATATGAATTTTCTCCATCCATTGATATCCTGAGCAATATCCCAAGGATTTCATATCACACCCATATCCCAAGGGATTTCATATCCCATCCATTTATCTCCGATCAAACAAACGAGGCCCAAGTTCCAAACGGGCGGTAAAAAGGCACCAACAAAGAAAAACTGGGTATTTTCCGAGGAAAAGGAAAAAGAAATTACTTGTTGATACGTGTGGGGATGTTTTCAGATGACACTATAACAACTGGAACCTCCTTCATAGCATTAGATTCCTGCATCCGAAACACAAACATTTATTTTCAGCATTACTTAAGGGCTATCAGCGTCTAACCGAGCAGCAGTATGTGTTGTAAAAGTTAGCTATAATCCTGCAGTGTTACCTTAATTTTCTTGAGTAGATCATAGCCTGTCATTCCCGGCATACAATAATCTGTGATTATCAAATTCACTTTCGAACCCTGGGAAATTGTACGGAACGAGTACGTATGTGAGGAAAGTTTTAAGGAAAATGTTTGTTTCATTAACCCTAAGGGGGTGTTCCGAGTTTTTTGGCTTTTCACGGTTTTTTATGTGATGTATTGTGAGAGAGTGACTGCTTCGGTTTTCGTAACAAGCTGGTTTTTTTACTTTTTTAAGTTAGTGAGCTTATTACGAAAACCGAAGCAGTCTAAGTGGCAGGTAGATAGGTAACTTACACCGGTCTTTTGATCATCCCCCAGGCCTAGAAACTCCAATGCTCTCAATGCATTTTCTGCAGTTGTCACTGCATCAATTTATAAATCAGTTATAAAGCTAAAGCATGCATTTAATCAACTCAAGGAGAGTTTTTGTTCTCTTTGAAGCTCTCTCAATGATTTCATTTCCTAGCTGTTGTTTTCGATCTCATGTTTTTATCTTTATGATAATGAAATCTTCATTTGCCGATCAAAAATTTCCACCAATCCTTAACCCTGTACATTTAGCCGTGTTCGTTAAACTGGACTCAAGGGGCATATAATACAATTTCACCTTACCAAACCTCAATGGTATTGGAACACAAATAGTCAAATCCAGCACTCTAACCTGGACTAACAATTTGGGTTATTATCAATAATATCAAATCCTTTCTTTCGGATTAAATCGATTAAACAGAATACGTAACAACACCGTATATGTAACGTAACAAGACACGATTAAAGATACATATCGGTTTCACCTCTCGTAAGATTTTGACAACAGCTTAAGAATACGTATCGGTTTCGCAAAAATAACATCCGTTTTGACTAGAGTGGAAAGACGTTATTTTTAGTGAAAACATCTCAAACAAAACAATCGAACCCATCTGTAAAATAGCCCCAGAGAGAGAGAGTTACCCTTGAAGGAGGAGTTTTTGAGCAATTTTTCGACAAGTCTACGATCGATGAGACTATCATCAACTGCAAGCACATGGGGGGGTTCATTCCCATTATCCATTCCAACTGATAAAGAAGAAGCATCCATGGCCATGGGGGTTTGTTTTGCTTCTCACTTTACCCAAATCGTAAGAAAGTAGTTTGAATTTTGAAAGAGAAAAACCCTAAAACCAAAAAGATAAATGTACGAATGCAATTGAGGAGGGGGGTTTTGGTTGTGGGGGTATTTTATAGTATTAGGTCAAGTTTCAGAATGAATCGAATCAAAGAAAGATGAAATCAAGAAAAGAATCGTCACAGATTTTTGGTGATCCTGTTGGGTTTTTTTCCTCACGATTCGATGCAGTCCCCCACCACCAACACGCATACGCATACTTGTGTGATTCTCTCTCTCTCTCTCTCTCTCTCTCTCTCTCTCTCTCTCTCTCTCTCTCTTTCTACATTGTAGAGATACAGTATCAGTAGTATCTGTATCGGTATCAGAGTATCCATAACCGGCCCTGTTTTCTAGAGATCTCCCTCCCAGCTCATTCCCTCCTTTATTTGATTTACTCCTATTTATTTAAAAATGCTCCTCTTTTAACTGATTAAAAAAGTGCTTCAAAACAAATGTCTATACCGACTGATATTGACACTCCTATTTGGAGTGCTATTAACACTTTGAGCAGTGTCAATATTAATTTCTTTTTCAAAATTAGAGCTCATTTAGAAGCCAATTTTTTTTCATTTTCTCATTCTCATTTTTTCATTTTGGTTGTTTGGAAGACACACCTCAAAACTCATTCTCTGGGAATGAGTTTTGCAAAATGCACAATCTAGAGCAGAAGTGAAAATTAGGTTGAGAGGAGCTTTTTGACTTCTCATTTTTCACTTTTCTCATTTTAATTAACAAAAAAACCTACAAAATGTATTCTGCACATATCTCTCAAACACTACTCATGTTTCAAAATGCATTCTGCACATTTCTCCAAACACACTCATATTAAATCCAAAATACATTCTTACCATAATCCAAAAAGTCAAAAAATAAAAAACGAGGTTCTCAAACACCCCATTAGTCTTTTATCTTTACTTAAGTGCATTTTTTAATCAGTTTAAAATTTGTTCTTTTCGAGTTTTGAGACCGATTTTCTCAATTACTTACTCCATCATTATTCACATTTTCCTTTAATTATTACCCTATTTTCAAATATTATTTTCATTTATCTCTCTATCTCTCTACAATTATTACCCCATATTTTCAATCATTACCTTCATTTTTTCCTCCAATCATTACCCAAAAATCAAAACCCAAACCAAACACAACCATCCAAGGGCTTGTAGCCTAGCGGTTATATCCTAGTTCTCCCACAAGCAAGACTGGGGTTCGAGCCTCGGAGAGGCGTTTGCGATTTAGGGCTATGGATAGCTTCTAAATCTTCTCTGGACTAACTCACTAACTCCTCCGCTAACCCCACCGATATATATGGAGGGAAAAAAAAAAACCAAACGCAACCATTAACACTTCGAAAATGGGGTTAAAATAACAAATTTTGAAGTGTTTTTAAAGCACATTAAAAGATACTAGTAAGATTCTAGAAAGTGGTCATTATAAAGTGTAGTACATGAACAAGTTCTCAAAATTTAATTAGCATTCTATTATCTTCTTATTATGTATTCTAGCTTTTGCAAACAAATACTATTATAAAAGGAATTCAAACTACAATAGAAAAATCTGGAAAATATTTTTTTAAAGTATTTTTTAAAAGTTATTAGTGTACACTTGAACCGTCCAAACATATTTTGGACGGTCCAGATTTGAGGGGTGCCAAAGGATGTTTTGGATGTTTTAACTCCTCTTAAATTTGGACAATCCAAAACACGTTTGGACGATCCCGATCGACTCGACAGGGCTTACCGACCCTTGCGGTCAGCAGGTTCCTCAGTCCTATAGCATGGGATTAGTACCTTTGATGCATTTACATCAATATTATACTGTATCAATTTAGTGGATTTGTCGGTCCACATACAAATTTCAAACAACAAAAATGATTAGGATGCTTTCCAATCTCTAATTTTCTATTATAAGGGGAGTGACTGTGGGATTTCTCATTGATAACTTGAAAATCATCTTATTCGTAAACAATTTATTTAATGACATTTTGAGGGTATGCAGAAGAATAGTACTCCAGTATTCTTTGGATTACAACGAGGTCAAGAACTCTATCAACATCATTAGCATATCGTATCAAGCTTGTGATTAGATATATTTTCGAGCAATAGTTTTATAAGTTTCCTATTAAAAATGATTTAATGATATTGTGACGAAATGCAGCAGGAAGTTTTTGAGATTACTCATCGTATCATGCTTTTGATTAGATATATTTTCAATCAACAGTTGTAACAGATTTTCTGAGCTCGTTAGAATACAATGACGATATTTGTTGCCGATAAAAAAAAAATCACGATATTTGTTGAACTTTAATAATTGCTTAATTAATTTCAAACTCAAGGGTAATTTTTTTATTGTGGTAGCAATCTTTATGTGGCCCAAATCATCAACTATCCAACTAATTTGGGCAAGTCAAGATTCTTTTAGGAAGCTGATTTTGGGGCTCCCTTTTTTTATACAGGTACTCCAAAATTTAATGAAGTTACAAAATTACCCTTTTCCAAACATAAAAATTATTGGAGACACTCCATCCAAAATTATCTTCTCATTTACTTAAAGCACTCCTAACGGAAAAGTTAACCAAAACCTCTCTCCATTAACTGCACACCAGCACATCTCGATCGTCCATCTTAGGAATCAATGGTTCGGATTTTAAAA